>CALNHX010011672.1:22500-30406 GCA_940337035.1 Agriotes lineatus
GCCTGGCTTGGTTTGGCTTAGCTTGCCTTGGCTTGGCTTGGCTTGGCTTGGCCTGGCTTGACTTGGCTTCGCTTGGCTTTGCTTGGCTTGATTTGGCTTGGCTTGGCTTGGCTTGGCTTGGCTTGGCTTGGCTTGGGTTGGCTTGCCTTGGCTTGGCTTGGCTTGGTTTGGCCTGGCTTGGCTTGACTTAGCTTGCCTTGGCTTGGCTTGGCTTGGCTTGGCCTGGCTTGGCTTGACTTAGCTTGGCTTGGCTTGGCTTGGCTTGGCTGGGCTTGGTTTGGCTTGGCTTGACTTGGCTTGGCTTGGCTTGGCTTGGCTTGGCTTCGCTAGGCTTGGCTTGGGTTAACTTGACTTTGCTTGGCTTGGCTTGGCTTGGCTTGGCTTGTCTTGGCTTGGCTTGGCTTGGCTTGGCTTGGCTTGGCTTGGCTTGGCCTGGCCTGGCCTGGCCTGGCTTGGCTTGGCTTGGTTTGGCTTGGCTTGGCTTGGCTTGGCTTGGCTGGGCTTGGCTTAGGTTGGCTTGCCTGGGCTTGGCTTGGCTTGGTTTGGCCTGGCTTGGATTGGCGTAGCTTGGCTTGGTTTGGCTTGGCTTGGCTTGGCTTGGCTTAGGTTGGCTTGCCTTGGCTTGGCTTGGCTTGGTTTGGCCTGGCTTCGCTTGGCTTAGCTTGCCTTGGCTTGGCTTGGCTTGGCTTGGCCTGGCTTGGCTTGGCTTAGCTTGGCTTGGCTTGGCTTGGGTTGGATTGGCTTGGCTTGGCTTCTCTTGGCTTGGCTTGGCTTGGTTTGGCTTGGCTTGGCTTGGCTTGGCTTGGCTTGGCTTGGCTTGGCTTGGCTTGGCTTGGCTTGGCTTGGCTTGGCTTGGCTTGGCTTGGCTTGGCTTGGCTTGGCTTGGCTTGGCTTGGCTTGGCTGGGCTTGGCTTGGCTTGGCTTGGCTTGGCTTGGCTTGGCTTGGCTTGGCTTAGCTTGGCTTGGCTTGGCTTGGCTTGGCTTGGCTTGACTTGGCTTGGCTTGGGTTGGCTTAACTTGGCTTGGCTTGGCTTGGCTTGGGTTGGCTTGGCTTGGCTTGGCTTGTCTGGGCTTGGATTGGCTTGGCTTGGCTTGGGTTGGCTTAGGTTGGCTTGCATTGGCTTGGTTTGGCCTAGCTTGCCTTGGCTTGGCTTGGCTTGGCTTGGCCTGGCTTGGCTTGGCTTGGCTTCGCTTTGCTTGGCTTGGTTTGGCTTGGCTTGACTTGGCTTGGTTTTTCTTGGCTTGGCTTGGGTTGGCTTGCCTTGATTTGACTTGGCTTGGCTTGGCTTGGCTTGGCTTGGTTTGGCTTGGCTTAGCTTGGCTTGGCTTGGCTTGGCATGGCTTAGCTTGCCTTGGCTTGGCTTGGCTTGGCTTGGCCTGGCTTGGCTTGGCTTGGCATGGCTTGGCTTGGCTTGGCTTGGCTTGACTTGGCTTGGCTTGGCTTTGCTTGGCTTGGCTTGGATTGGCTTGGCTTGGCTTGGCTTGGCTTGGCTTGACTTGGCTTGGCTTGGTTTGGCTTGGCTTGGCTTGGCCTGGCTTGGCTTGGCTTAGCTTGCCTTGGCTTGGCTTGGCTTGGCTTGGCCTGGCTTGGCTTGGCTTAGCTTGGCTTGGCTTGGCTTGACTTGGCTTGGCAGGACTTGGGTTGGCTTGCCTTGGTTTGGCTTGGCTTGGTTTGGCCTGGCTTGGCTTGGCTTAGCTTGGCTTGGCTTGGCTTGGCTTAACTTAGCTTGGCTTGGCTTGGGTTGGGTTGGCTTGGCTTGGCTTGGCTTGGCTTGGCTTGGCTTGGCTTGGCTTGGCTTAACTTAGCTTGGCTTGGCTTGGGTTGGGTTGGCTTGGCTTGGCTTGGCTTGGCTGGGCTTGGCTTGGCTTGGCTTGGCTTGGCTTGGCTTGGCTTGGTTTGGCTCGGCTCGGCTTGGCTTGGCTTGGCTTGGCTTGGCTTGAGTTGGCTTGGCTTGGCTTGGCTTGGCTTGGCTTGGGTTGGCTTGGTTTGGCTCGGCTCGGCTTGGCTTGGCTTGGCTTGGCTTGGCTTGAGTTGGCTTGGCTTGGCTTGGCTTGGCTTGGCTTGGCTTGGCTTGGCTTGAGTTGGCTTGGCTTGGCTTGGCTTGGCTTGGCTTGGGTTGGCTTAACTTAGCTTGGCTTGGCTTGGCTTGGGTTGGCTGAGGTTGGCTTGCCTGGGCCTGGCTTGGCTTGGTTTGGGCTGGCTTGGCTTGGCGTAGCTTGGCTTGGTTTGGCTTGGCTTGGCTTGGCATGGCTTGGCTTGGCTTGGCTTGGCTTGGCTTGGCTTGGCTTGGCTTGGCTTGAGTTGGCTTGGCTTGGCTTGGCTTGGCTTGGCTTGGGTTGGCTTAACTTAGCTTGGCTTGGCTTGGCTTGGCTTGGCTTGGCTTGGCTTGGCTTGGCTTGGCTTGCCTTGGCTTGGCTTGGCTTGGCTTGGCTTGGGTTGGCTTGGCTTGGCTTGGCTTGGCTGGGCTTGGCTTGGCTTGGCTTGGCTTGGCTTGGCTTTACTTGGCTTGGCTTGGCTTGGCTTGGCTCGGCTCGGCTCGGCTCGGCTTGGGTTGGCTTGGCTTGGCTAGGCTTGGCTTGGCTTGGCTTGGCTTGGCTTAACTTAGCTTGGCTTGGCTTGGGTTGGGTTGGCTTGGCTTGGCTTGGCTTGGCTGGGCTTGGCTTGGCTTGGCTTGGCTTGGCTTGGCTTGGCTTGGTTTGGCTCGGCTCGGCTTGGCTTGGCTTGGCTTGACTTGGCTTGGCTTGGCTTGGTTTGGCTTATCTTGGCTTGCGTTGGCTTGGCTTGGCTTGGCTTGGCTTGGCTTGGCTTGGCTTATCTTGGCTTGGCTTGGCTTGGCTTTGCTTGGCTTCGCTTATCTTGGCTTGGCTTGGCTTGGCTTGGCTTGGCTTGGCTTGGCTTGGCATGGCTTGTCTTGGCTTGGCTTGGTTTGGCTTGTATTGCCTTGGCTTGGCTTGGCTTGGCTTGGCTTGGCTTGGCTTGGCTTGGGTTGGCTTGGCTTGGCTTGGCTTGTCTGGGCTTGGATTGGCTTGGCATGGCTTGGCTTGGCTTGGCTTGGCTTGGCTTGGCTTGGCTTGTATTGGTTTGGCTTGGCTTGGTTTGGGTTGGCTTGGTTTGGCTTGGCTTGGCTTGGCTTGGGTTGGCTTAACTTGGCTTGGCTTGGATTGGGTTGGCTTGGCTTGGCTTGGCTGGGCTTGGCTTGGCTTGGCTTGGCTTGGCTTGGCTTGGCTTGGTTTGGCTTGGCTTGGCTTGGCTTGGCTTGGCTTGGCTTGGGTTGGCTTAACTTGTCTTGGCTTGGCTTGGCTTGGCTTCTCTTGGCTTGGCTTGGCTTGGCTTGGCTTGGCTTGGCTTGGCTTGTCTTGGCTTGGCTTGGCTTAGCTTGGCTTGGCTTGGCTTCACTTGGCTTGGCTTGGCTTGGCTTGGCTTGGCTTGGCGTGGCTTGGTTTCATTTATTTTAGCTAGGCTTGGCTTGGCTTGGCTTGGCTTGGCTTGGCTTGGCTTGGCTTGGCTTGGCTTGGCTTGGCTTGGCTTGGCTTGGCTTGGCTTGGCTTGGCTTGGCTTGGCTTGGCTTGGCTTGGCTTGGCTTGGCTTGGCTTGGCTTGGCTTGGCTTGGCTTGGCTTGGCTTGGCTTGGCTTGGCTTGGCTTGGCTTGGCTGGGCTTGGCTTGGCTTGGCTTGGCTTGGCTTGGCTTGGCTTGGCTTGGCTTGGCTTGGGTTGGCTTGGCTTGGCTTGACTTGGCTTGGCTTGGGTTGGCTTAACTTGGCTTGGCTTGGCTTGGCTTGGGTTGGCTTGGCTTGGCTTGGCTTGTCTGGGCTTGGATTGGCTTGGCTTGGCTTGGCTTGGCTTGGCTTGGCTTGGCTTGGCTTGGCTTGGCTTGTATTGGCTTGGCTTGGCTTGGTTTGGGTTGGCTTGGTTTGGCTTGGCTTGGCTTGGCTTGGGTTGGCTTAACTTGGCTTGGCTTGGCTTGGGTTGGCTTGGCTTGGCTTGGCTGGGCTTGGCTTGGCTTGGCTTGGCTTGGCTTGGCTTGGTTTGGCTTGGCTTGGCTTGGCTTGGCTTGGCTTGGCTTGGGTTGGCTTAACTTGTCTTGGCTTGGCTTGGCTTGGCTTCTCTTGGCTTGGCTTGGCTTGGCTTGGCTTGGCTTGGCTTGGCTTGTCTTGGCTTGGCTTGGCTTAGCTTGGCTTGGCTTGGCTTCACTTGGCTTGGCTTGGCTTGGCTTGGCTTGGCTTGGCTTGGCTTGGCTTGGCTTGTCTTGGGTTGGCTTGGCTTGGCTTGGCTTGGTTTGGCTTGTCTTGGCTTGGCATGGCTTGGTTTCATTTATTTTAGCTTTGCTTGGCTTGGCTTGGCTTGGTTGGCTTGGCTTGGCTTGGCTTGGCTTGGCTTGGGTTGGATTGGCTTGGCTTGGCTTCTCTTGGCTTGGCTTGGCTTGGCTTGGCTTGGCTTGGCTTGGATTGTCTTGGCTTGGCTTGGCTTAGCTTGGCTTGGCTTGGCTTGGCTTGGGTTGGCTTGACTTGGCTTGGCTTGTATTGGCTTGGCTTGGCTTGGCATGGCTTGGCTTGGCTTGGCTTGGTTTGGCTTATCTTGGCTTGGCTTGGCTTGGCTTGGCTTTGCTTGGCTTGGTTTGGCTTGGCTTGGCTTGGCTTGGCTTGGCTTGGCTTGGCTTGGCTTGGCTTGGCTTGGGTTGGCTTGCCTTGGCTTGGCTTGGCTTGGTTTGGCCTGGCTTGGTTTGGCTTAGCTTGCCTTGGCTTGGCTTGGCTTGGCTTGGCCTGGCTTGACTTGGCTTGGCTTGGCTTTGCTTGGCTTGATTTGGCTTGGCTTGGCTTGGCTTGGCTTGGCTTGGCTTGGCTTGGGTTGGCTTGCCTTGGCTTGGCTTGGCTTGGTTTGGCCTGGCTTGGCTTGACTTAGCTTGCCTTGGCTTGGCTTGGCTTGGCTTGGCCTGGCTTGGCTTGACTTAGCTTGGCTTGGCTTGGCTTGGCTTGGCTGGGCTTGGTTTGGCTTGGCTTGACTTGGCTTGGCTTGGCTTGGCTTGGCTTGGCTTCGCTAGGCTTGGCTTGGGTTAACTTGACTTTGCTTGGCTTGGCTTGGCTTGGCTTGGCTTGTCTTGGCTTGGCTTGGCTTGGCTTGGCTTGGCTTGGCTTGGCTTGGCCTGGCCTGGCCTGGCCTGGCTTGGCTTGGCTTGGTTTGGCTTGGCTTGGCTTGGCTTGGCTTGGCTGGGCTTGGCTTAGGTTGGCTTGCCTGGGCTTGGCTTGGCTTGGTTTGGCCTGGCTTGGATTGGCGTAGCTTGGCTTGGTTTGGCTTGGCTTGGCTTGGCTTGGCTTAGGTTGGCTTGCCTTGGCTTGGCTTGGCTTGGTTTGGCCTGGCTTCGCTTGGCTTAGCTTGCCTTGGCTTGGCTTGGCTTGGCTTGGCCTGGCTTGGCTTGGCTTAGCTTGGCTTGGCTTGGCTTGGGTTGGATTGGCTTGGCTTGGCTTCTCTTGGCTTGGCTTGGCTTGGTTTGGCTTGGCTTGGCTTGGCTTGGCTTGGCTTGGCTTGGCTTGGCTTGGCTTGGCTTGGCTTGGCTTGGCTTGGCTTGGCTTGGCTTGGCTTGGCTTGGCTTGGCTTGGCTTGGCTTGGCTTGGCTTGGCTGGGCTTGGCTTGGCTTGGCTTGGCTTGGCTTGGCTTGGCTTGGCTTGGCTTAGCTTGGCTTGGCTTGGCTTGGCTTGGCTTGGCTTGACTTGGCTTGGCTTGGGTTGGCTTAACTTGGCTTGGCTTGGCTTGGCTTGGGTTGGCTTGGCTTGGCTTGGCTTGGCTTGTCTGGGCTTGGATTGGCTTGGCTTGGCTTGGGTTGGCTTAGGTTGGCTTGCATTGGCTTGGTTTGGCCTAGCTTGCCTTGGCTTGGCTTGGCTTGGCCTGGCTTGGCTTGGCTTGGCTTGGCTTTGCTTGGCTTGGTTTGGCTTGGCTTGACTTGGCTTGGTTTTTCTTGGCTTGGCTTGGGTTGGCTTGCCTTGATTTGACTTGGCTTGGCTTGGCTTGGCTTGGCTTGGTTTGGCTTGGCTTAGCTTGGCTTGGATTGGCTTGGCATGGCTTAGCTTGCCTTGGCTTGGCTTGGCTTGGCTTGGCCTGGCTTGGCTTGGCTTGGCATGGCTTGGCTTGGCTTGGCTTGGCTTGACTTGGCTTGGCTTGGCTTTGCTTGGCTTGGCTTGGATTGGCTTGGCTTGGCTTGGCTTGGCTTGGCTTGACTTGGCTTGGCTTGGTTTGGCTTGGCTTGGCTTGGCCTGGCTTGGCTTGGCTTAGCTTGCCTTGGCTTGGCTTGGCTTGGCTTGGCCTGGCTTGGCTTGGCTTAGCTTGGCTTGGCTTGGCTTGGCTTGGCTTGGCTTGGCTTGGCTTGGCTTGGCTTGGCTTGGCTTGGCTTGGCTTGGCAGGACTTGGGTTGGCTTGCCTTGGTTTGGCTTGGCTTGGTTTGGCCTGGCTTGGCTTGGCTTAGCTTGCCTTGGCTTGGCTTGGCTTGGCCTGGCTTGGCTTGGCTTAGCTTGGCTTGGCTTGGCTTGGCTAGGCTTGGTTTGGCTTGGCTTGGCTTGGCTTGGCTTGGCTTGGCTTGGCTTGGCTTGGCTTGGCTTGGTTTAGCTTGACTTTGCTTGGCTTGGATTGGCTTGACTTGGCTTGGCTCGGCTTGGCTTGGCTTGGCTTGGCTTGGCTTGGCTTGGCTTGGCTTGGCTTGGCTTGGCTTGGCTTGGCTTGGCTTGGCTTGGCTTGGCTTGGTGGCTTGGCTTGGCTTGGCTTGGCTTGGCTTGGCTTGGCTTGGCTTGGCTTGGCTTGGCTTGGCTTGGCTTGGCTTGGCTTGGCTTGGCTTGGCTTGGCTTGGCTTGGCTTGGCTTGGCTTGGCTTGGCTTGGCTTGGCTTGGCTTGGCTTGGCTTGGCTTGGCTTGGCTTGGCTTGGCTTGGCTTGGCTTGGCTTGGCTTATCTTGGCTTGGCTTGGCTTGGCTTGGCTTGGCTTGGCTTGGCTTGGCTTGGCTTGGCTTGGCTTGGCTTATCTTGGCTTGGCTTGGCTTGGCTTGGCTTGGCTTGGCTTGGCTTGGCTTGGCTTGGCTTGGCTTGGCTTGGCTTGGCTTGGCTTGGCTTGGCTTGGCTTGGCTTGGCTTGGCTTGGCTTGGCTTGGCTTGGCTTGGCTTGGCTTGGCTTGGCTTGGCTTGGCTTGGCTTGGCTTGGCTTGGCTTGGCTTGGCTTGGCTTGGCTTGGCTTGGCTTGGCTTGGCTTGGCTTGGCTTGGCTTGGCTTGGCTTGGCTTGGCTTGGCTTGGCTTGGCTTGGCTTGGCTTGGCTTGGCTTGGCTTGGCTTGGCTTGGCTTGGCTTGGCTTGGCTTGGCTTGGCTTGGCTTGGCTTGGCTTGGCTTGGCTTGGCTTGGCTTGGCTTGGCTTGGCTTGGCTTGGCTTGGCTTGGCTTGGCTTGGCTTGGCTTGGCTTGGCTTGGCTTGGCTTGGCTTGGCTTGGCTTGGCTTGGCTTGGCTTGGCTTGGCTTGGCTTGGCTTGGCTTGGCTTGGCTTGGCTTGGCTTGGCTTGGCTTGGCTTGGCTTGGCTTGGCTTGGCTTGGCTTGGCTTGGCTTGGCTTGGCTTGGCTTGGCTTGGCTTGGCTTGGCTTGGCTTGGCTTGGCTTGGCTTGGCTGGGCTGGGCTGGGCTGGGCTTGGCTTGGCTTGGCTTGGCTTGGCTTGGCTTGGCTTGGCTTGGCTTGGCTTGGCTTGGCTTGGCTTGGCTTGGCTTGGCTTGGCTTGGCTTGGCTTGGCTTGGCTTGGCTTGGCTTGGCTTGGCTTGGCTTGGCTTGGCTTGGCTTGGCTTGGCTTGGCTTGGCTTGGCTTGGCTTGGCTTGGCTTGGCTTGGCTTGGCTTGGCTTGGCTTGGCTTGGCTTGGCTTGGCTTGGCTTGGCTTGGCTTGGCTTGGCTT
>CALNHX010011673.1:0-30402 GCA_940337035.1 Agriotes lineatus
TGGCACTTCGGCCATCGAATCATTTTTACAGCGAGGCTAGCAGCTTGCACGGTTGTCCGCATTCTATAATTCGATGGGGGTTAGTCTGCTTTTGATTCTTTGTGTGCCCCATGCCGTTTGCCGGAGTTTTGGTGTACAAGCGAATATTTGAACATTTAAGTCCGCGCCGATTGTCGGACTCAGTTGCAAACAAGCTTCTAAAATAAATTCTTGCACATGGCCCATATTCTTGGGGCGAGTTAACTTGAAGTTTTGTCCGCTCTCGCGTGAAGCGCAACAGAATTATATCTCTCTTGCCTGAATATGAAAAGCAATATTTGAGTGTAAATACAGTTGTATCACATAATGACAACATTTTATAATTTTCTATGGAATTAATAGATTTGTTAAATTTCAGTGAAGTATATCCACATTGATTAACACTAAAAATAGGATCAATAGATATTCCTTTGAAAAGTTTAAATGTGTCTACTGGTTTAATAGATGAGAACAGATTAATGGTACGCAATTTATTTATAACTGCTTAGATTTGGTATTAAATGGACAGCCACAAGCCAGGCAGAAGAGTATTATTACTGTGTATAGATCAACACATTCTAATACTGCCACAACCAGTATTTATCCATGGTCAAGTATACAGGGTGTAGAAATGTTTTACGCTCCATAGGGTTTTCAATGGTAATTTTTCATATGACAATATTTGCTTCCCTAATTATTTTAGAGCAAACTTGTAAATAGGTTTTTTTGTAGAGCAAACAATTCCGCATCCATTTATGCCAACATTTTTGTCATTTTACGTCAGAAAACCTAATAATGAAAGAAACTAGAATTACCATTTTTTCAAAAATCAGTGCAAATTGTGAAGTGGTGGTATGCTGGAAGCAGATCAGATGCAATAAGTGCCATGGTTGCCGTTACATTTGACCGATGCAAACAAATAAACAGTAAACTAATTTGGACATGCTTTGAGACGCTTCAGTAATTTCAAGGCACCACTGATTTGTCTAAAAATGGTAATCTTATTTCTTTAAAGTTTCGGTTTTCCGAAATGTAAAATGACAAATTCTGGAATAAATGGATACAGAATTTTTTTCTCTACAAAAAACTTCAATACAAATTTGCTCTAAAATAATTAGGGAAGCAAATATTTTCATATGAAGAAATTACCATTGAAATCCCTATGGTGCGTAAAGCATTTCTACACCCTGTATGTAGCAATATCAAGTGTGAGTAGTTTTACAAACTTAAAAATTTAAACTTTACCCAATGGATCCTGCCACACGTTACAAAGAAGTTTTCTAACTTGCAAAATATTTTGCAACGGGTCCACTAGTCCTTCAATTTCGACAAATAATATCCCTCAAGTGCGTTACCTCAGCTGCATCTGGAGTTATTTCTAGGCAATCCACTTTCTGGTTGTTATTTCTTAAAATTATTGTGGGTAATTATGCCCTTGGTAAATTACAGCTCATAGTATATTATGAAATTTATAAACTAATAGTTAACTTTAACAACTTCACTATTTCCAGATAAAACAAGAAATTTATTTAATAGCTTTTGCTGAGATATTTAATATCGACTAAATACAAGAGTTTCCTCACAATGAATTTACTTTAATTAATTTTTTATATTTTCATAGTATTTTATATGTTGTTTTGAAATAGCTGACCTATAAATCTTTAAAAAATTGTAACATAAGCCGAGGACAGCGTTCTCTGAGAAGTAGTTATCGCTGTTGTACACCAAAAATATATTTTAATAAAGCCAGCTTTTAAATATCCTTGAGTTCGGAAACTCCTCCGTAAAGATCAAAGGGCGTGTGTTTTAACTTTGTCCTTTATATAAAGCCGAGGTTGACAGGGATTCCGGTAATACAGTTTTTCATAAAAATTAACATGTACTCATGTACAAAGTGTTTTATTTGAAAACTGGTTTGGTGGAAAGTTGAGGAAATATTATGTATAAATTCGGATTTAAAATTTAAAAAAAAAAATTACACATTCTGTTATTATAAGGGCGGTCCATTTAAATAATTGTCGAAACATTTTTATTTTGCAACCTTCCAGAGATCTAACTTTTTATTGTAATATCCTAGTACATTCAAGTTAAAAAAAGTTAAGTTGCAGCCTCATTTAGAAATAACGAAGCTGCTATAATAAACACAATTGGATTAAAACACAAATATCGCAGCAATATAAAAGTAGTCTTCGAGGTAGCAATCGTAATGCCGTTTCAGTATATAATTTAATCAAAGCTGAACAGTATTGGCTACAACTTACTATGTTTCGCTTGACTACCGTTTTCTAGTACGCCTATAAACAACCTGTTGCTTCCCTTTAAAACTTTATGGCGATTTAAATAATGCGTTTTACTTACTGTCTTCGCTGTTTGTTTATGTAGGGAAGTTGGCTGGTGGGTAGAACTGACATTAATACCGATTTAAGTACTATTTAACAGTCTATCGATTTAACCAGGCGCAGCGTTAAGTCGCAATTGCATTTCTAGCTGCGTTAGTTGCAATGTATCTCACGGATGCATTAGGTAACTTATGGAAAACTAGCTGACCCGGAAAACGTTGTTCTGCCCAAAAGTTTTTCTCTGAAACCCCATTTTACCATTATAGAGTTTTAATTTTATGTTATGTCCACCGTCTTGGACTTTAAAACAAAAGCCATTTTTGCAATCAACGTCCCAACATACCTCGATAACGACACCCATATCGATTTTTATGCTTATTTGCCCCATTTCACTCTCTAAGGGGTTGATTTTTAGAAAATCACGATATACGTGTTAGCTTATTTGTTTTTAGGAGTACTTCTACGAAGTTTCAAGTCAAAATGTCTATTTAATATTATTTTTCCAAACAAAATGGGAACCTTTATTTTACACCTTTAAGAGTTGAATTTTGAAATATCATTCCTTATTCCTTGTATACATCATAGCTGTGACCTACCCGGCGTTGCCCGTGCATAATATTACGTGAACCTATGCGTGTATGTTTTGAAACATGACTTTTCCATTGCTCTATTCCGGTTTTTCCATCCTGAAAAAAAATCGATTTTCCACTCCGATTTTCCGATTTTTCTCTTCGAAAAGCCATTCAGAAACGAAAATATACGACATCCCATACAAAAATACCATACAAAATCATTTTTTTGATTTTCCGGATTTTCCGACTTTTTCGATGGATTTTCCCAAAATTTTCTTTCATACAAACCTTGTCCTGACAATTGGAAACACAACAAAAAAAATTGAGCCAAATCGGTCGAGCCGTTCTCCAGTGATGAGGTAACATACATGCGGCAATAGATTTTTATTTATATACAAGGTGATTCACGAATAGTGTCTGATTTAGCGCCCATAGAATACTTCGCTGTTTTTTAATTTGAATGCAATTTTGTGACCATGATATCAGAAAAATTAAACAAAAGTGTCAATCAAATGTGTCAATCAAATTGTGTTGCAGAAGAAACGGTGGTAAATCAGACACTCTTCGTGAATCAACCTGTATAGATGTTCTCTATGTGTTGACGACCAGACATTTACAGAGTGATTTTTTTAAAAACTGAATTGCAGCAGGCCCTGAATAGCCTGAATCAGTTGGCAGTACTGAAGTGCATCGTCAGTCTATACCAAATTCGAGGGTAGTAAGTTGGGTTTTGTTTATCATTTGACACACTGGCGCAAAACTTAACCTGAAAATTTCGAATTTGACATAGACTGACAATACACTTTAGTACTGCCAACTCTGTATATTAGAACTGTTCTTATTTGCTAAAATTTTGTTTGCTTGAGTAAAAGATGATACTATAGTTATTTTACTTTAAAATAATCAGTCATTTCTGGCCCAAAATAATTTTGAAACCTTGTTATCCAAAACTGGATCAACCAGGATCCATTATTTGTACTTCCTTATTTTGTGTAGTCTATACTTATGTACAGTTGCTAAAAACAAACAATACTTAATTTTTAAAATTTGTTTAACATGGCTACAGCAAAAAAAGGGAGGTTCCATTTAAACCCTACGGAACTAGGTGAATTTGCAAATAAAATAAAAGTCGTCTGATGTGATTCGAACTCCGCGCTCCCAGGCCAATATTTCGAGGCGAGTTTCTAGTCCGCCGCTAGAATAACTTAGCCACGGGCGTGTTCAAATTGGATGAGTTTCTGCTGAGTTATAAGATTACCATGTTATTCTATCCCATATCTGATGTTAACCCTGTATCTGTTGGGTCTTATTTTCGCCAATGATAAAGCCTGACCTATGTGCAGATAATCACTTTTACCTTTTGCAAATAAAACAAGTGGAAGATGTAATACAAAATATTTTGAAAAACAAAGGCAACCACGGGTAAAAATGTCTTAACGTTCCTAATAATACTAAAACAATAAAAGGAAACACTTAGTAATTACGTCAAATTAGATGAATTTACAAATAAAAAAATGTTCCAGCCGGGATTCAATTTCAGCGCTACCGAAGGCATTTCAAAGGTAAATGAGCATACCACACGCTTCGCACCTGTCGATAGCAGTCTGCCACGTAACTGTGCTTAATATCAACGCATTATACTGAATAGCTTATTTTTACCCAGCCTTGCTATGTTTTTACAACAATTACCCTGTATGGTCCCATTTTAGTCAAGTGTAAATCCTAAGTTATATACGAATTAATAGCTTTTTCTTTTGCTCACTTAAAGTAAAACTAGACAAAGTTGTATTTTTAAAGGTGCCCACCCTGTATATATTTCACCAAAATTTTCTCCCTTTCATGACAGGTAGACATATAATCCGCATGCAAAATATGGTCTTTCACCAATAAATCGTTTTTGAGCATTACTGCCAAAAGGTAGACAGAAAGATCGACAGACAGACGGATAGACGGAGAGATAGACAGACGGAATTGAGAAAACCTGTTTTTCGTCATCGAGCGACCCTGATAAATAAACTGCGTTCTTATACTGGTTTTTGTACCTTGGGGCTCTTATGAGCTTTTTAAAGAAACCAAGCGCAGTTTCATAATTTATAGAATTTTGTGGTGGTTGGTAACACTCATATGGTAATTAATAATTTAAATTAAAGTTTAAAATTATTGACAGCTTTCTTTTGCATATTTTTATTAAATCTAATTAAGATTAGTGTAGATGATTTTTTAATTACGCCGTCTGGTACACGAGAAGTTACTTAAAATACCGCCAGCAATTTAGAAGTTCCCAACAGGTCCTTACCAACCTTAAATAATTATATATTACTGATTTAAAATAATTAGACGAGCAGTAGTATGTCTATTAACTGTAAAATAATAAATTACCAGCCTTTGAATATTCCATTATTTTAGATATTGAAGATGTGTGAAAATGATTACATTTTACACTATTTTAATTTAACTACCACTGGCATATCTAACATGATCTTCAGAAAAGCTAATTTGAGCAATAGAAAAATAAGTGGACACTTAAACTACTGGAATGAGCATTAGATCGAGTGAAGCGTGAACTATGTTTTGCGTATTCAATTGGTACACTAAATTAGTAACAGAGTAGAACAAATATGTAAAATTGTTTGACCTGTCTAATTCAAGCTAAAAACATTTAAAAAACAACAATAAATAAAATAGAATTAATAATATAGCGGTCAAACACAGCATGCATTGCGACAATAAATAACCCCAGCGAAAAAGTTATATGGATGCAGCGCATAAATCTTGGAGGAGAAACACGTTCGCTAAGAAATCAGCAAGTGGTGCTAGTAAATCACAAGCTCTGTAAACGGAATGTGAATAGGGTCACGGGTGATATCCTTCGCTGACACAGTGTCAGTACACGCCACAATCAATGCAAGTACGACAGAGTAACGCTCCTTGTGTTGAGCACTATCTGGAGGGATTCCAATATCGCCAGACGGATGTTCATTAAAAGTCTGGTGTTATATACGCACACAGGGTCCTTTTACAGTGATCTTATAATTAGCCAAAAATTTCATTTTTAATTCTTAAGCATTTGTCAAAAATTTTCAAAAATTATAAATTCTACAGAAACCGTACAAAATAGAGCGTTAGTTGAACAGACAAGTTTTCTCTAAAATTTTAAGCTGAATGAAAAAATGTAATAATATATTGTGTTCTATTCAAAACCGGAGTTAATAAAAAAAAAGAAATCCATTTTAGAGGTATTCAACTGGTAAATAACCTATCTCACATTAATATACATTAAAAATGTAATCAAAACGTAAAGTTTGAAAAAAATAGTTAGAGCCGTTTTTGAAAAAAAAAGGAAAAAAACTGAAAAATCACAAGAGTATACACCATACTTCCGGTAATGTGATTTTCGTCAAAAGCTTTCTGTCGCATCTAGATAGTACACAAAACTTATATATGAAGTTTCAACGTTATACCTCTTTTCGTTTTTGATATATTATGTTCACACACAGACACACAGACAGACCAATGAACAAAAACATGTTTTTTTGGGTTCAGGGGACTCTGTTGAAAATCTAATTTCCAATTTTTGTCGTGAATCCAATTCTTCCTCTAATGTAAAAGAAAGTAAAAAGGACCAAGGCCATAAAATCTTCGAAGACACAATAACTTGCTAATAAAAAAATGAATCGAGGCTGGAATACTCGGGTAGACGAGTCAGTTAATACATTCAACTACAAGGGTTTCCAACCCACTGAATCGAGAGGGGGGAATCCATCAATCCTCCACTGATGCAATCGGGCAGAAGTAAATATAAACACGATTGGGGGCAGAAAAAGAGGCATTCTTTGCATGGTCCTCCACCGAGCTTCATATTGATACTCGCGATTTCACTGTTAGTTAGTTGGTAATCACGCACTATAATTATTCGTTTACTTATGAAGTTCTGCTGTTATCCACAACGTATTTATTATTTCTCTTTACGTGAATGTATCAACCGAATTATCGACCCCGATAGTTAAAATACCCGTTGAGACATCTTCTTTATTTTATGGTATTATTATGAATTTAATAATTCATCAAAAATATTCTGCCGTAATTTAATTTAGCAAAATGAATTTCCAAAGGTAAATGTCAAATTTGAAAGGCCACATAAATTGACTTTTGTAATTTAGTTTATTCCAATGAATGTATAATTTCTAGAGGACAGATTGCGTGGATCGGTTTGTTGCTGCTGGTGTAATTAGTATAAGAAGTTGTTATCCGTTGCATAGACCTTACAGTTTAAGGTGCTAGATGTCAATTTTAAATTTGTCCGAAATAATAGACGACAACTTTTCTAACCACAAATCTAATAATATTTAGATAGTTTCCAGTGCGTATTATTTCAACTGTACATAAGTGTACTGAACCTGAAAAACATTTAGTCTTGGTTGGTTGACCGAGATCTAGGGCTCAACAGTTTTAAAATTTTTATTTACAGAAGAAGAATTTGCAGAAGAGTGAAAAGGCGACACTGCTTGCTTCCACTATATTCAAGATTAAATGTTGCAACAAACAGACGATATATTAGTATACTATATATACAGATAAACGTTATTTCTCAGTATCTCAGTTCTTTCATGATTACTGAATCAATCCCGGTATCTAGCATTTAATTTGTATCTCTTTCATAAATCGCTTAATAAATAATATTCTTTTAGTCACTTCAAACATTTTATCTCTAACAGATTGTTCTTCTAAGTTTAGATTTGTGAGCAGCGATCCGAAATGATCTGCAATCGCTTCTTATATCATAAAAAGCGGTGAAAAACGGACCAGAAATTTTATTTGTGGCCGCCTTTTAGAATCTTAAGGGCGAAAACTTTGGGTGCTGCAAACCAAATGGTCTTAAGCCACTGTGCAAAACCGCTGGCTTTCATTATTAAGTACAGAATATATTTGCGTGCTGCCTGTACTATATGCTTAAAACGACTTCACCTTTGATAGAAAAGTAAATAAAGTACCTAGTTACGAAGTTCCTTAAGACTTTAGTTTCACATTAAAGCAAAATCAGTACTTAAAAGTTACATGGTGAATAATATGCTATTATTACAGGTGATATGATAATAATATACGATTAAAGAGCATTTTTATAGCTGCATTTATTGGGTTTCCTATTGAATTTATAACCTCAGTTGTTAACAACAAGTGTGCATATATATAATACACATATATTGCTGGTAGGGCCTGGAAACTTCAGAAAACATTACGGCGCCGACATAGTCTCACTTATAGTATAACGCGTCTCGTGCGCATGCGTGAGAATTCGAACTCCGCCTTTAGAAGCGAATTTTAAACTTGACCACTTCCCCATTGGGCGGGACCACTTCCCCATTGGGCGGACGACGCCGCCGCGCTTGCGCACAGCTCACCGTATACATAAAGGAGTTGGTTGTGTGTCTCACTTCATCGGCCAGTTTCCCACTCATAGCCGCTAGCAATATAGTAAGTATTAGATATATGCAAGTGTGTTGCTACTAGTGTGCGATTTACCTGCAGTTGTGCTCATTGGCACTAAGAAATTACTTTCAGAATGGATCCATGCAGTGTTGGATTGGTGGCGGACTTTCGAGGTAAAATTTGGGGTGAAGCTGCTAAAAACTCTGCGAGTTAGGGTCGCCGAAACATCTCTTTCCGAAACCCAGTCATCCTGAACACCGTTAACGGCGTACTGGGTGATGTGGTTGGCATCACGCCTTCAGCAACTGCCTTACTTTCCCTACTTCCATAACTGTGGTTTTGGTACCTAAATTTTAAAACGACTGGGTGGGCTACCCACCACTTGCCAGATGTGGGAATTGAACCCCGCACAGTAGCAACGCTGTCGAACTCTCTAACCGCTTGGCTACGCTGGCGATGCTGTCTTATATTATAAAAACAAACTTAACCCATATTAGTTGGTCTCCAACACAATAACAAATACTTAAATTTTGAATAACCTTTATTGCTCTCGCGCAGTAACTATTTAGCTTACATGTACCATTACGAAATATCTATGGAAATACATGTGCTCCTTCAGAGGTCTATTTATGAGATATTTTTTATTTTCATTGGCTCAATTTTGTAACCCTGACTACCTTGCCTTTTTTTATATCATAATACAATAACTAGTATTTCATTACACTACTAACTACATAACTGAAGCATTAGATTAGATTTAGATATGTAGGCCGTTCAGTCAAGGTTACGTCCCTTATACTGCGATCTACAAGGTCTATTGTAATAAAAACCCCTAACTTAGGTTCGCTGCTGAATTCTATGTCTTCAATGCAGCGCAATACCGCTTTGGGGTGAAGCAGCCCTATATCGTTTCCAAATGATATGCAATTCCACATTGATGCCAACGTGTACAAGCTATTTCGTCGCACTCGCAAAGTAAGTGCTCCGCTGTTTCCTCGTATTTTAGAGAGAAGTGACAGGTACTGTAGTGTTTGTGTAACCTTATCTAAAATCTAGTAGTTTTGCTGTTGTTGTTAAGGTTACACCCCAAGATATAAATAAACAATTTAATAAAAGATTCTGAAATATCAACACAAATAAAGGGATTATCCTGGTACAACTCTACCACTTAATTATCTTTATAGTACTGTCTTGGACTACACCAATTTTATTTAGGTGATAACTTAGTTAGCAGTGTCTATTTGATAGCCCTGTATATATTCTTAGCCAATTCCTGCTAACATTCAGTGTTTAATTAGCTTTGTGTTGCGAGTTTGCTTCAAAACATTGCTTCGCATGTTTCAATTTGTGCACTTCTTTCCATTATTTAAGTTTTTGTTTATTGAGCAGCAGTTATTCAGTGTTTAAATGTACTGATTGGAACACCGCAAAAGAGTTCAGGTCATATAAACGAGGTATTGGCACCTTTCCTGGCAAGTTCATCTACCGGTTCGTTACCCTTTATCCATATATGTCCTGGAACCCATTTTAATGTAACTTTTTTCCCTTCTAAAAAATAACTAAGTCCAACCTTGCTTGAAATTTTCCAGCGTTCAGGGCTTGAAGGGCCACTTTACTATCTGATAAAATGCAGATTCTGCCATTGAGGTAGTTTTTTTCTATGTTTACCTCTATACATGTTAATAGCCGCTGCTTTAGCTTGAAAAACTGTAGTGGACTTGCCGAAGGCCTATGAGATCCTTCGCTCAGGACCATGTAGGCCTATTCCTACTGCTTTTTCGGTTTTCGAGCCATCGGTATACCAGACTATTAGGACCTTGTTTGCCACCGTTTAAAGAGGGGTGAGCACAGCTATCTGTAACTCGGTAAAATATGGTGTAAATAAGGACTACGCAGCGGTTCTTAAAATCACAAAAAAACTTCATTAAATTAATACAAAATGAAGCAAGTAGTTATTCGCAACAGAAAAACAAACCTAGCTACCAAAAGGAATCACCTACCTTGCAAGCGTCTTACTTCTTACTGATATCTCAAAAAGAAACGAGCAGGTGCATGAGGTGTCGTAGTAAAACTAACAAAGAAATATAAACCAGCAAAAGTTAATAGACTTTAATATTAAATTTAACAACAGCATAACAAATAGTCATCGTAATTAAGAAACAATGTTAATTAAGACAACTCAGGTAAAGCCTGACGCCCCACAGCGATAAATAATACAAAAATCACCCAAATATGAATGATTAAAATTTGAATAACACATTACAATATATTAAAATATTTAGCTAAATGAATGAAACTTAGCCCACTTAGACCGGCTTGCACACTGTTACATTGAAATTACTATAAGCCGGGTGCCCAAGGGCACACTGCGCGAGGGGTTCATACAGGGTAGATACACGATTTTAGCTATCCCTATGCGAAAATGAATGGGTGTTGAGCAAACTATTATTACATTGACACGTGCGTTTTTTATATTCAAAGGCCTTTGCATCCAAATACGCAGTACTATAGCAGGCAATAACCTTAATCGACTCAATCAGTCGCTGAAATTAAAATTGCGTGTACTTACGAGCTGTTGGATCACTCACTCTCGAAAGCAGTCGTCAGGGTGGAAACATTTTGTGGGACGCCGCGCCGTATCCTGGTTGAAGTCGATCTTGCTGGAACCTGGCTTTAAAATTCAGACTGTCGCGATACAGGGAAAATTCCAACGCGGCTGCAGTTAGGACTTCATGCCAGATAACAATGGCATTACGCCGGAGTGGGGGGGGTTAACAAACAGCCCAAAGATGGAAATCGCCTCACGTAAGTTTTCAAAAGGACACCGCTCGAAGCGTACTCCTAAATTGTCGACAAAAACAATTTGCGTCTAGGAAACATAGTCTACTTGATCAAGGCATTTACGTCCCTCAAGAGGCTTGAAATTGTTCGGCCTACACAGCCGCCCTCGACGAGCGCTTGCAATCGAAAAACGACACTTGCAAAAATCACTTTGCAGTTATCTTTATTATTGGTGGAATAGTAAAACTCAAACCTTCCCCATGTATAACATTTAATGAATAAATAAGTAGTTGCCAAGCGACATGTTTCGACAATTAAGGCATCGTTGGGCTTCTAAAAACTAATTAATTGACTAGAGATAAGTTACGAACCAAGAAGGAGTTAAAACTTACTTAAAAATCCAGAAGCTGTAAATTGAAGATTAAAATTAATATTGAAGTTTAAAGCAAAACTCAAAGGAATGCGTAATAACCTTAAAGAGGCAGATGTGGCTAAGCCAAGTACAAGATGAGTGACCTTCGTGGTCTAAACATCCGAACTACATGCTAAAATAAGTATAAAGTTAATTAACAATATTTCAATAAAAAAAGTAATAAACTTACAGAAATAGCTTATAAACAATTAAAAATTATTAATGGAATAAGGAAAGTCAAATTCAATATTGGATCTCAGAGTTTGGTGAAGCCAAGATGTGAGTTTAGAAACCGGGGTGTTAAAAAAAGAAACAATAGGTCTAACCGGTATGTCGGGTTTGTGAATTTTCAGAAGAGCACAAAGGCAAGGAGGTAAAGGGTTCATTAGTAACAGTTTATAATAGTGGATATTAAAAAATTCGAATAAAATATCTTTGTTGGAGATCAAGAATTTCCTGACTTCAATAGCAAAGTTGTTAAGGTTAAATTTGATTAAATTAAAGTCGCCAGATTTAAGGAAATCCTCTACCTTATCAATATAATCTGATTTGGACATAATAATTAAGGCGTTTCATTTGTCTGCCTTGGTGCAGATGAGATTGTTAGTTTTCAATTTATTCTGATTTTTTTTGTACACTGCTTTATTGAAATTACCGTTTTCATTGGAAATTTTGTTAAGTTTATTGTTGCAAAGTGCCCTAATTATGTGATCTATGTATTACACATTACAAATCTATAGTGAATTAATCTAATAATTTTTAGTTCAAATTGTTAGGATTGTGTTTTAATTCTAGGTTAAGAGCTGATATCTCATCGGCACCAAAGTCTACGTTGCTTAAATTAATGAAACTCTGGTGAAAGTTGAAGCCAGCATCCGGCATGGGATCAAAAGAGTGACTGTTAGGAGAATGGAAACTTTTAGCTTCTTTGTGTTTATTTAGTTTAAAAATTAATCTGTTAAAAATGTGTTTACCAAAGTGCTGAACTTCATCTTTGAAATGGCGAAATAAATAGTCGAATTCAGTATTATGAAACGATATTGAGCCACGTTCGCGAGTGGACATAATCTGTGCGCTCTATGTGAAATCGTTTAAATTGTGTGTTATCACCATCACTTCAAACCAGGTTTTATTTATAATTTATTATTTACCCATTGTTGTAATAATTGCAATATAGTGAAGAATTGATTCGCCAAGGCGGCTAGCCACTGGCTACGCCAGCCCGCACATATAATCTTTGGTAAAAATTTTTTGTTGGACCTATCCCCGGTAAAATGAATAACGCGTTTATCAAAGAACCAAAATGCTAGTTTTTAACACAAGCGTTCCTTTGGAAGGTGTACAACTAACAGCTGTCACTAATACTAACACAAACGGAAATAAACGAACAATAAGCTCCCCATCCACAGATAATCAGAATAAGAAATACTCGTTCGATAGCACCGAACTTCTTGCCAAGAATAAAAATATTATCTCCCTGCCAACATTGACCCTGCTAAAGATACCACTAGCACAGATTCAGAAAAATCACCCGCTAAATCCCGAAAAATACCACCGATATTTCTTCAAGGTGCTAACAATTATCAAGCTGTAATTACAGATATTAAATCCACAATAAAGAAAGAGTTTACAGTAACTAATCACGCAACTCAATTACGTATTAACTTAACAGACATTGATGACTACCGCTTGCTAACTGAATTCTATGATAAAAACAAGGATAAAATTACATATTATACTTTTCGAAATCCTGAAAATTCTAATTTATCAGTTATAAACGGGGCTGCGCGCGCTATTGCGCGGTCTATTCTATTCAATTTACCACCATTTTTAGGCTTATTACGTTGGGCCATTCCAAGGGGGTTCAATGGGCTCCGCCTCTCTCCAAGGGGCCCTAGGTGGTCCGTACCTCTCCAAGGGGGCCTTTGCGGCTCCAGGGGTTTCGCCTTTCTCTAAAGGAACCCTCGGGGCTCCAGGGGTTTCGCCCCTCTCTAAGGGGGCCTTCGGGGTTTCGACGACTCCGCCCCTCTCCAAAGGGGCCCTTGGGACTTCGCCCCTCTCCAAGGGGGCCCTTGGGACTCCGCCTCTCTCCAAGGGGGCCCTTGGGACTCCGCCCACTCCAAGGGGGCCCTTGGCGCTCGGTACCTCTCCAAGGGGGTCCCGGGACTTCGTCCTTCTCCAAGGGAGCCATCGGGGCTCCGCCCCTCTCCAAGGGGCCCTTGGGACTCCGCTTCTCTTCAAGGGGGCCCTCGGGACTTCGCCCCTTTCCAAGGGGGCCCTTGGGACTCCGCCCCTCTCCAAGGGGGCCCTCGGGACTTGGCCCCACTCCAAGGGGGCGCTCGGGCCTTCGCCCCTCTCCAAGGGGGCCCTTGGCGCTCGGCACCTCTCCAAGGAGGCCCCGGGACTTCGCCCTTCTCCAAGGGAGCCATCGGAGCTTCGCCCCTCTCCAAGGGGCCCTTGGGACTCCGCTTCTCTTCAAGGGGGCCTTCGGGACTTCGCCCCTCTCCAAGGGGGCCCTAGGGACTTCGCCCCTCTCCAAGGGGGCCCTTGGGACTCCGCCCACTCCAAGGGGGCCCTTGGCGCTCGGCACCTCTCCAAGGGGGCCCCGGGACTTCGTCCTTCTCCAAGGGAGCCATCGGGGCTCCGCCCCTCTCCAAGGGGCCCTTGGGACTCCGCTTCTCTTCAAGGGAGCCCTCGGGACTTCGCCCCTTTCCAAGGGGGCCCTTGGGACTCCGCCCCTCTCCAAGGGGGCCCTCGGGACTTGGCCCCTCTCTAAGGGGGCGCTCGGGGCTTCGCCCCTCTCCAAGGGGGCCCTTGGCGCTCGGCACCTCTCCAAGGGGGCCCCGGGACTTCGCCCTTCTCCAAGGGAGCCATCGGAGCTCCGCCCCTCTCCAAGGGGCCCTTGGGACTCCGCTTCTCTTCAAGGGGGCCTTCGGGACTTCGCCCCTCTCCAAGGGGGCCCTCGGGACTTCGCCCCTCTCCAAGAGGGCCCTTGGGACTCCGCCCCTCTCCAAGGGGGCCCTTGGCGCTCGGCACCTCTCCAAGGGGGCCCCCGGGACTTCGCCCTTTTCCAAGGGAGCCATCGGGGCTCCGCTCCTCACCAGTGGGACACTCGGGGCTCCTCCCCGGTCGCGAAATCGAGGCGACGGTGAAATGCATGTAAACACAAATGGGGGACATCGCGTCTGCAATTGTCGTGACACACACGTTTGGATCGTTCTCCTTTATTTATATGATACTCAGAAACGTTCCTATATCCTTAACAACCAAAGAAATACAAGAGGATTTTTATTCAAAAGAATTCCCAGTGCTTAAAGTTACGAGATTACAAAAAGATAAAATACCAATCCCCATATGCGCAGGTGAGCTAACGAAAACCGATAAAGCTAAAGAAATTTTTAAACTAACCAATGTGTGTTACTGCATAATCAGTGTAGAGCCTCGTCGCAGCAGCAAAGATACGCCCCAATGCACTAACTGTCAACGGCTAGGACATACCAAAAACTATTTCCATCTCCCAGCTCGATGTGTTAAGTGTACTGGGATGCACCATTACAAACAGTGTTCTAAAACCTCGTCAGAAAAACCAAGATCTGTGAATTGCAACGGAGAACACCCTGCTAATTACAGAGACTGTCCATACTACGTTACTTCTACTTCAAACAGAAAGATAACACCCAGTCAACGTGCTACCACAACAACAACTAACTTTTATAAATACGTAACACCAACTACCACATACGCACATGCAGCAGGAAAACCCACACTTACCAATGATTCTCAACATCCTACTCCTAATCCCTCAAGTTCTCCATCCATCGCCAATCTAATCCAATCAGTTTGAGATTTACTAGCTACTTATCACGAACAAATAAAATCGTTAATTTTCTCAATCATTCCTTCCCTTCTTAATGGCAAATAATAATTCACCCCATGTTTTCTCCAACCTCATCATTTCAAACTACAATGCCAATGGACTACATAAACAAAGATCCCTAATTATTGCCTTCCTAGCCAAGCATAAAATAGATATACTGGTTGTAACCGAAACGCATTTAGCAGAACTGGAGCTGTTCAAAATACCTCAGTACATTGTGTATCGCCAAGACCGGATTTTATGGGGTTGTAATAGCAACAACCCAAATGGTAACAGGCTACACACATTTATATCGGATCAGGCAATTCAGATGTGCACACCGACTGAACCGACACACTATTCCTTCCGGAGAGAACACCGCCCAGATATATTGGGCATCTGCCTTCTTAAAAACCTCTGCCCTCCAATATCACAAATAGTTTTAACGGAGCTAGAATCTGATCACCTACCGGTCTTAATAACTTTTAACGAATCTCCAATGAGTAATCAGGCATTACCTAGATTAATAAATGGTCACGTAAATTGGAATCTTGTTAAAGAAGTGCTGACGCAAACCATAACCTGCCCAACATCGATTGAATCGAATGAAGACATTGATGATACTATAACCAAACTCAACAATGCAATAATCACTTATAATACCATGAGTAGTCAAAGTTATGTCGAATATTTTTGCTGTGGTATCACGAATGTCTATTGCGCTTAGGTTCGATTAGGACGAGTGCGCTAGCACGAGTCCTAATCCTAAGCGCAATGGACATGAGTAGTGATACCACCGCAAAAATATTGTACCTAACTTTGACTAAGAATGGTATTCAAGGGACTATTCAATGAACCAAACTACTTTTTCAAATTAGTTTTCAGTAAATCTAGCAACAAACCATGTACCACTAGTGAAAATTGTCCATTATTTTCACTAGTGAAAATTGTCACAAAATATTCACTATACTACTAGTGAAAATTGTCGATTATTTTCACTAGTGAAAATTGTCAATATAGTTCACTTTAATTGGTGCAAATTACAAAAATACTAAATTGTGATTGGTTAATAGTTAACATGAAAGGGGCGAGTTGAATAGTCATAGCAATAAATCAGGCTACTACAGTTCAGATAAAACGTAAAAGGAATTACCTTGAAACAAATTTGGAGTAGAACAAGAGACCCGTTAATAAAAACTCAATTAAACAGGGCAACTCGAGCAGTCAAATTTACCTTAGATACATACAGAATAAACACGTACAGATTTTACATCAGTGACTTACAACCCAGGGATCCTACAATGTGGCAAGCGACAAGAGGAATACTAAAACAGCACCCTTAAATTTCTGTTATTAAAGTTAATAATCAGACATATGCTTCAGATCAAGAAAAAGCCGAACTCTTTGGAAACCAGCTTGAAAATACATTCGTTACAAGAATTTCCAATGACAACAAAGAATTTGTTGAGGAAGTTATATCCGAAATAAACACTACTTTATCAAACAATCCAGGGTTAATAGGTCCCACTACACCGACGGAAATTATATCTTACATTAACAAACTTCCCATAAAAAAATCTCCTGGACATGACCTCATTCCAAATGTAGTCCTAAAAAATCTTCCCATAAAAGCGACAACCTACATCACCATCTTGTTCAATGCCTGTTTAAGAATTGGATACTTGCCAAATACCTGGAAACACGCACACGTGCTCCTCTTTCCTAAACCTGCAAAAAAGATCCTACGAATTACCGACCTATTAGTCTTCTTCCTACCATCTCAAAATTATTAGAAAAGACCATCCTATTTCGACTCACTCAATTTCTAACAGAAAACCAAATACTGCCGACATTTCAATACGGATTCCGAAAAGAGCATTCAACTGTGCAACAATTATCGCGCATACCAGAACTAATTGAAATCTTATTTGAAAACAATCTACACACAGCAGCAGTATTTCTTGAAATCGCTCAGGCGTTTGACCGCGTTTGGATTGACGGACTCCTATATAAAATGTAATTTCTCACAGATCGCACTTTTGTTGCAAGAATTTGCGCTACTTTGTCAGCGAGCAGGAAGATTAGTGCTGGGGTTCCACAAGGATCTATACTGGGTCCTATATTATTTAATATATTCGTACACGATTTACCAGAGCCTCCCAACTCAACTGTTGCCATGTATGCTGACGATACAGTTCTATTAACACACCACCACGATATACTCTCAGCAACTCAGCAACTTCAAAATAGCACCGATCAACTTAGCAACTGGTTCAAAAGATGGTGTATTAACATAAAGCCCACTAAATGTGAAACAAAAATTTTAACTTTACGAAGACCAATTATTATACCACCCAAGTCTGGGCAGCAGCATCCAATACATAGTTAAAAAACCTGCAAACATTTCAGAATAAAGTACTAAAGATTATCTTCGATGCACAGTGGTACATACGAAATACTCAGCTACGTCGAGAAGCCAATCTACCTACAATACAAGAATTCACTAAAGACATTGCTAAAAAATACTTCCATAACATAAACAAGTGCACTGGAGCGAGAACGTATAACACTAGAAGAAGAGGTATACATACTAGACTCAAAAGAAGACTTCCTCAGGATATACTTCTCTCATCTCAAAGTAGCTCTGACAATAGTGATTAACTAAAACAACTTAAACAATCTAGCGAAGTTATATTACAAAACTAAACATTGTAGTGAGGCTATAACCGTTAATTAATTTACTGACACCCTAATATACGTAGTTAGAACAGCCATGTATAGCAAAATAACGCTGAGCTGGCAATAATTATTAAAAAAAATATTATGAAACAATTTGTGAAATAAAAGATGCAAGTTCTATAACTGAAGGTTAAGGTTATCCCTAATAGCGTACCAGTGGTTAGTTTTGTTGTTTAACCAAGCGATTTCTCCTTTGTGGATGGCGTCAGCTGCTTGACGGCTGTTGTTTTTGGTTTTAAGTTGGATGTAATTAGGAAAAACTTTATCCTTGTTGATGTTTAAGGAAGCTCTCTTTAGTTTTAGGCTCGTTTTGCGGTAGGTAGGGAACAAGTTAGCTCTGTGGGCTTCATCTTCAGTTGAAGGATCCATAATCATCTCGAAATGGGGTGAATATCACAGGTGGAATAGTAAAACTCAAACCTTCCCCATGTATAACATTTAATGAATAAATGAGTAGTTGACAAGCGACATCTTTCGACAACTTCTTTTTGGTTCGTAACTTATCACTAGTCAATTAATTAGTTTTTAGAAGCCTGACGATGACTTAATTGTCGAAACATGTCGCTTATCAACTACTTTTTACTATTCCACCTGTGATATTCACCCCATTTCGAGATGATTATGGATCCTTCAACTGGACCTTTATTATTGAAGATCGTGGGCATTTTTTGAAAAAGCCTATAACGGCGGCCACTGTCAGCTTATAGGTTTCTATAATTGTGGTTTCTCTGCTTTCTAACATGGCTTTGATCTAACCTACTAACCCGTTCTTTATATCTACTTTTTGAATAGATTCGTAAATTGTGTCATGGAAAGCTCCTTTAATGTCCACAAACTAACAAAGAGAAATATATTTATCCTTGATAGCATATTCAACATTGTTTGTAAAGCAGTGCAAGGCATCAATTGTAGATTTTCCAGGTTGGTAAGCAAATTGTGATTATATTATTTAATTGATTTTTAGCATCTTCTAGAGCTGCTACAGTTTTAATAACGGGTGTTCATAAACAGTCGTCATCCCAGTTGCTTTGAAAAACAAAATGTTATGTCTTTGATTAATTCGTGCAACACAATGAAACGTCATTGAGTACTGTCATAGCGCAGTTTTTCTCAATTTTAATAGACATACGTTTCTGAAGTCAAAACCTACTGGGATGACGACTGTTTATGAACACCCGTTAGTTGTGTTAATGCTTTCCATGTCGTACAGAAGGTGCTCTTTATAAGCTACCCAATCTGCCATTGTTAGATTTCTGCTTGGCATGTTCGACATTTATGGCTCCTGGCAAACATGGCAGTTTATCATCTTATTTCTAAGTGTTTAACGTTAAGTCTGGCATTTCTTGTCGAATAGAATCTATAGAAGTAGGTGTGTTACCCTTGTTAATTATTTCCAGGTTATTATTAGCAATAAAATAAGTACTCACGCCTGTTGTTGATAGTTGTGCTACCCCATACTGTATGATGTGCATTGGCATTACATCCGGTGATTAATTGTTTGTTCCTCTGATTGCTGTTGGAAGCTAAATATCTAAACTTTTTCAACTGAAGTATACTTTCTGCGTTTAGTCATAATTTGAATGTGAACATAGAAATATCATTGCAATCCCATATTTTAAGTATAGAAACTAAATGTGATTAGTTTTGCTAAACGAATTCTCAATAAATTATAAGGGAATTTGAGATTCGCTGTGTTTATATTTAATATTTCCTTACTAAAAATTTCAGGGTCGCGGGAAAAACAAAACGCGTTTAACGTAAACACAATTTAGAGTCAACTGGTGTTTCATTCTTTGTTTTCCGGCATTTCTAAACGTGTAATTGGACGATGAACGTTTTCAGTTGGGTATCAATGGTATGTTTTCCACGTGCCTTGAAAGGCGATACTCCAACTAATTCGGAACAGCAGTAAGAATTGGGTCTCATTTCAATTTATATATCTGGTATGTACCTATTTATACGCCAGTGTTCCTTTTGTGAGGCAGTTTAAATCAGGATCAATTCCAAATAGCGAACGAAATAAGATCTCTAGTAAGATTAGCGAAAAACATGCTCGGGTTACTTCTTTAGATTATTTTTCGAAAGGGAGATACTCGTAGTTGTTTGAAAATGAATAAAGCGTTAATTGAGTTTTAGTTCCTACTGCTGACATTAAATTATCGCTTTAGTTTTCTTTAAATTTACATAGATGTTACGTTAGGGTATTTAAATTTAAAACTACTAATGAGAATTACTACAGGTAATATGTTGCACGCATACAGCATTAATTGAAACTGTACCCCTATTATATAATATTATGCTGTCTTCGTGAATATTTCACACGCCTACGACAATTTTTCAGTCGATGTATCCCAAGAGAAGTGTCAGAGGCACTTCTTAAAATGTCTTAAATGAGGAAAATGATAACGTCTTTGCTTTCAATGGGAAAATTCTTAATATCACCTTTCACTCATATGAAAACAATATAAACGCCCTTTAAATTCTACATTTCCAATTATTTTTAGCAAATGTAGCAAACTGGCATTTTGGTATAATTTGTAAAATGTGTAATGGGTCATTTAGGAAGCTCCTCTACTGGGTGTCTAATTTTAATGAGGCGTCTCCTGCACTGCTAAAATTTTATTAATTACTTTTGCCTCTTCTATTGCTAGCTAGCTTACTACAGTGAGAACTCGCTTACCTATGCACCCCAGCTATAGTTAAAGAAAGCCTATATTGA
Organism: Agriotes lineatus; assembly: GCA_940337035.1. Classification (NCBI taxonomy): domain Eukaryota; kingdom Metazoa; phylum Arthropoda; class Insecta; order Coleoptera; family Elateridae; genus Agriotes; species Agriotes lineatus. Next base: position 20,864 of record CALNHX010011673.1, read on the forward strand.
GCTAAACCTGGCAATTGACCTAAGCTTAAAAGGTTAGCTCCAAAAAGCTACTCAAATAAAAGCCAATTTCTTTACATAACAATAAAAACCAAGCAGATATTGCTTATTAAACAAACAGTGTTAAATAATAATAATGTTATAAACTATATCAGGAAACGGCCAGGCCATTTCTTAGCAGCATTTATATACACAACCACATTAAATCAACGGGCACAAAACTGTTTCCATCTATGTAACACACATTAATGTTTATCTACATTCGAAAAGCTGCTTCTACTACGCATTTATATTAAACATTATTAAATCAAGCTTCAGAAAACTGTTCAAGCGTAGTGCGCACAGAAACATTACTTAATTACTAGCATACATCTTATTCAAGCGCTATTGTTTGCTGACAACCCACTGCGTTTATTTTTGAGCGCACTGAACGCAGACAGCGCCCCCAAATGCCTTTCGGCGTACCATAACACGATTGAAGTCGGCCTGTTGGGCGCTAATTTTAGTATAAAATTATTCACATACAATGATATCCAACGAATGCTAGTTGCGCAATACCTGGACTTATAATTTTTGTGGTTTTCCACGGCGATGCCTAATCACGTCATTTTTGGAGTTAACCAGCCACTGTTTAAACGCTTCTCCTTTCTTGTAATACCCCAGAAAACTTACAAACTCTGTCTCCACTTGGGTATTGCACCTCCTGAAACTGACCCAATCGGTGACAGTATTGGCCCGCCAACGAAGCTACTTCACACGGTTAGTGCCATCGATCTTCTCTTTTGAGCGTCAAAGGCTGCTTTTACTACAAATTTATATTAAAAATTATTAAAGCACACCTCCGAAAACTGTTCAAGGGTAGTTTGCACAAAACCATATCATTAAATCCATACATCTGCTTAAAGCGCTGTATTTTTACAGACAACTCACTGCGCATACGTTGGGGCACACTAATCGTGGGGCAGTGTGTCCAAAAGCCCCATGGCTGGTTTGATTCCTGCCTTTTAAGCCGTTAAGTCACCCCCCTAGAGTGATGACTAACGAGTAACAGTAGAGCAATACCTAACCGGCCAATATTGAACGCTCTCTATGCTTGTAATTCCCTAACAAACTTAGGTATTTTGCCTTTACTTGGCACAGGATCGCATCTCCAAAAAACTCATTTGTCCGGTTTCCAGTAGTATAGAGATTGTTGAGAAGAGAATTAAAAAAGACTATATTTTCCGGAGTTAGCTTTACATTTTGCTGGTATGGGGAGAGGCAGGATAGATGCATGTTTCCATGTTGGTGATCATGTCAGGTCCAGGTATTTCTTGAATTTGCAAAGTTCGCCTTATTATTGGCAACTTTTGTAGAGATGTTGGTTTAAATTGTATCGAATACTGAGTTTTAAAATTGCCTGCTAGGTACTTGTACTTTTGTTTTATTGATAAAACCGCAAATTTACAATCTACTCCGGTATTATAAGAGTATTAAGTAAATATGTTGTCTGTTGAGACATGTAAGGGTCTTCATCCAGCGATGATCCCCTTGGGGTTTACTGGGATGACTTGAAATGCGTTTCTCATCAGTTAATAACTATAGGCCTTAGCCTTCGTGTGGTTAGAGGATTCATGAGTTATAGGATGAGGTGGTTTTCATGTCCGGGTAGTTTTTCAAAGTAGTCTGATGCTGACTTTTCTATTACATCCGACACGAACGGTATGTTGAAATCCTTGTGTAGGATTGTTTTATATAGTAGAACTTTATTTTCAGTTAAGAGCTTGGAATTAGGTCCAAGCAGCCAATACATTTGCTTGAATTTTAGATCAATCTGCTTTCTTTTTGCTCTAAGATGTGGGGACCAGGTTAGCTGTTTAGGTGGAGACCAACATACTTGGTTTCTGTTTTAAACGACATAGGGGTCCTTTAAACGTTATAAGAAGACATGTGGTTCTTCTAGTTGTAAATGTTACTTGTAGAGATTTGTTTTTGTTTATCTTGATTCTCCAAAGGTCTGCCAAATCACTGAGTCGGTTCAAGTGTGTTTGTAGATGTTGTGTAGCTTGAGCCGCGTTTTGATGTGTGGAAAATATCGCGGTATCGTCAGCATATGTCGCGATTGAAGTATTTTCGGCTTCTGGAATATCAGATGTGTAAATGAAGTACAGGAAAGGACCTATGGTGCTGCCCTGTGGTACACCTGCTTTTATTGTGTGATATGTAGAGAGTTTATTGGAGTGTGTTGCGGTATAGTAGTGGTTGGTAAAGTATGATTCTATCAAATATAATATGTAGCTGCTCGATATTAGTTGCTTTAATTTAAATAATAATCCGACATGCCACACCTTGTCGAAAGCCTGTTTGACGTCCAGAAAGGCTGCGGTGCAAAACTTCTTCTCCTCGAGGCGTATAGCTATCAAATTGACGATTCGGTGGGCTTGTTTAACTGTCGAGTAGTGTTCCCTAAATCCGAATTCGTCATTTGGTATCATGGCGGTCATGTCTAAATCGTCGTGTAGTTTACTTAGGAGAAGATTTTCAAATAGTTTTCCAGGGAGGGACAACAAGCTGATCGGTTCATATGAGCTAGTTAAGTGTGTTGGTTTACCCCGCTTAAGTATCATTAGTACCCGAACATATTTTCATTGTATGCTGAAGTAAGTCAGATTGAGCATCCGGTTGAAGATAATGGTCTGAAGAACGACGGTTTGTTTTTGGAAAATGCTTTAGAATTTGTGCTGTTATAAAATCGTAAACTGGCGAATTATGGTTACTTAACTCCGTAATGACATTACTGACTTTATTAGGGGTAAACGGCTTGATTGGTGGTGGCAACTGGCAAGGGGCAATAGATGGCTGTTACAGTGTAGTTCCAATGTGAGGCATTAATTTTTACACTAGTAGCCTGTATGTGTGCTGTTTCGTACTTGAGAAACTCGTGATGCCAGACGCTGTTGCGATGCACAGTACCATCAAGATGACACGTACTGTACACGGTATAGTTAGGAATCTGAATTTTTGTTCTGTCTGTGAAATGAGCTTCCGAAATCAGCATGATATCGATTTTCTGGATTTGTAGAAATGCCATTAACTCAAGTTTATGATTAAGAAGACCATTTGAGTTCCAAATTGCAATTATTGTATACTTAGTCATTGTTAATGTTTATTGAGGAGATTTGTTAGTAGATTTAGCATCGTGGAGTTCTGCTGCATCATCTGGGCGAACATGGTTTTGAATTCTAATAAGTAGGAGGTCAATTGATATCTTATCATGGAGAATGAGTCATTTCTTTTACCGACTCCTGTTGTTCCAGTAGTTGTCCGCGCATAAGACATATTCTGAGTGTTCATATGCCTGTTGTTTATAGTCTCAGGGGTATTAGTACTACGGATGAAACGGGTTTCAGGAATGGTGTTAGGGCGTGATTTTGTGGCATTAGAATTATGTTGGAATGTGTGGCTTCATTTACTTCTACAAGAGATCTTGATAGGCCAGGTGGTCCATAGTATTAACATCTAGTACACTGTATTATTCCACTTTTCTTTCTAGTGGGTTCGACGGTTATTATCGTACATCAGATGGCTTTCAGTTCAAAGATTTTATGATTGTTTTCTTTGGGTTCTAGATCCACATAGAACATCGAAAGAGGTTCTTACTTATGCTGTGCCTTATATTTAATATATTGCGAACTTTGTGACCAGCCTCTTCCAGGACCGCTTGTATATCATCAATTGTTATTGAATGGTGAACGTTCCTTATGACAATTCTGTAGTATCTGTTTTGCTTTAGTTGATAGGTGTGGTAAATTATCTTTTCATTTCTTAGGTTGGTGATTAGTCTTCTGTATGTTTCAAAGCTGAAGGCATTGATTTTAACCGTATTATCTCCTAAGGCCTTGCTATGATATGTTTCATCATTGGTAACTTTCGCAAGATTTTCTACCATGCTTTTAAAATTAGTTACGTAGTATTGTATAAATAACATGCACGATTTACTTTACGGTCAGATAATGTAGCACTTATAAGCATTAGTCTAAATTTAAAATCCATTGCATCGACGCTGGTGCAGTCACTTCAAAATTCCATTTGTTACTCTAGTAGGCTCGTAGATGTTATTCTGGAATAATGTGTTGGATGGTTTGGTGGGGTGCTCCATAATCGCAGCAGAGAGAATTACGTTTTCTCTGCTTACACAAGGAGTCGGCCCAGCGAGAGAGGTAAGTTCAGGGAGGTATTTATCTTGATAGGACTTGCAACGTGTTATGAAGCTTTGGTGGTTTCTTCAAGATATGCCTCCAGACAGTGTCGAATGCACCTTTAAGATCGCTGAAGGTTGCAGCAGTTTTTATCCCCTTTTGAAAACCCATTTCGATAGGTGAGGTGAGGAAAAGTACATAATATGTGACGCTTCTCGATTGATAGGGATTATTTCTATTATTGTTATATTTCTTGTGCGGTACAACATTAGCGTTCCCATCAGCTTTCTACTTGGTTACTAGGTTTTCTGGTTTAGATAGGGCAATTATTTTTGCTTGTTTCTACAGTGAAGGTACATTTTTACCAAAGTAAAAAAAGAATTTGTGGGACAGCCCATGGCAGTATGGGGCTTTGCCTGGCTAACTTTTAGTGCTAAATGCATTTCAGCTAAAGAGAGTGGCACAAAAAATTGAAATTTGGATGGGCTATTAGCTTTCAGTTTGAGTTGGCGTTTTATTTCCGTAGCGTGTGACCTGTGTGACCGATTTCGCTGTGTTCTGGGAGTATAAGCAATATGCTTGGCTACCTGACTTGATATTAGTTTGGAAACTGGGCGCAACTGTAGCATTTACAGTTTATTTTCTCAACTATGTCCACCCATTTCTGCTGGCGGGAAGCCTCAAGGTTGTGGTGGGCAAGTTCATTCGCTGCGTTAATGTAACCACTCCCTGCGAACTATTCATATAGTATTTAAATTTCTTCTGGCCGTATAGAAATGTATAGTTTGCGAAAACTTCTCGGGACTTGTGCTTTGGACAGCAAAATTCATAAAGTCGGCGAATCTCTAATGGTTGTCGCGTTTTGGTGGATCCACATGAAGGTAATTATAGATGCATAGAGACAGCTTTTTAAATTTGTGAGTAACCTACTTAGGCAACAAATACATTTTATAAAAGTAAATGTTTCGAGAATGCGACAGGAACACAATTGAGCGTTTAGGTAAAAGGGAATACGCGAATGGAATTTATTTTGCAAATAAACATCTATGCTGGCATCAATAACAAAATCTATATAAAGCGTCTGCTTTTGTGTACTTAACTCACGCTTCTTTTTAGATTGATGAATTCTATTTAGAAATTAACCGTAGTAAAGCAGATCAGACACATGTAATGCTATTATAATTTGCTTAAAGGAAATGGAAAATTAGACGGTTTATATTCTAGAGACGGAAGCTTCTCCTGCAAGTGTAACAAAAATGAATAAATACTTTGCAAGGTCGCTCGATAGCCTGGTTCTGTTGCTATTCAAGGGGATGATTAAAATTGATCTATAGGCTAGTTTGATAACTATACTGGTATTTAAGCTGACTAAATAGCTATCAATAAGTTAGTAGCCGAGTCGAACATGTAGCAGTCTATCTGTCTACCAATAGAGGCCTTACAAAATAAGCTAGCTCTTTCCCAGACGTTCTAGTACGACTGCTTTACCACGGCCAATTAAAAAAACATCTAAATACAAAGCCTTCTTACAAATCTAACAGCATTTTTTAAAATTTGGACTCTGAACTGAATTTTGATAACGATGTCTTTGATAGCTAGGCGGTTTTGTAGTTCGTATAAACTGTAATCCTTATAACTTATTTAAAGTGTAGTACCCTAAACATTATTTACTTTAATAATTAATCACGTTATGCTTCTATCAAACAAATTTCAAAATGTTATAAGCACAAATCAGCTTCGATATTAATGTCTACCAAATGGGAATATTTCTATCATATGTATGAAGTTACTGCTATCTTGTTAAAGATTGTAGAAATGTACAATTTCAGCAACGTTCAAGAGAGAATTACTTTTTTGACAACTGACGATGTTTTATTTTTAGATATCTGCGATATGTGTATAGAGGGATGATTTTATTCCTCAGTGCAGGGCTATAATAAAAAGTACGTTCAATTTGGAGCCTACATTTGGCTGAAGGGCTATAGCTGTTGTGACTGAGATTGGCACATCTCTACGAGGTAATATGGCGCATGATGAAAATTATAGTTTAGTCCAAGGTGAAGCTTGCCTTTCTTTTTTAGTTTTATTAATATCTCGTCTCTAACAAAATGTATGAGGACTCTAGTTTATCTAAGACAAATTTTATAATAATAACAATAATCTTCATCAAATAATAATAACTGTAATTAAAAAACAGCAATGAGCACTGATGTAAAAAAAAGATTGCTCAGGCCTATATTACAGAATAATAAATTCAGTGTGCTTATGGCTTTTGAGTCTGGATGCGATTCCTTGCCTTGCTTTATATAAAGAAATTTGGAAATGTTTGGATTTTGAAGAATGAGGGCTATTTGTGCTATTAGTGCTGTTATGATTTTCTGTAATACCCGTATTATTATAATCTTTCATGCTTTGACTGTTCGTTGAGGTATAATGCAAACCGTACAGCAATTTTGAAAAGGACGTCTATGAATTCTGCACGACTTAGCATATAAACAGTTTAATCAGTTGATGCCATTTTGTGTTAATAACTAGAAAATTTTTGCCTGAATTCGTTACTGCAAGCTATTGCGTAAAAATCATTATTAAAACAAACACCTTGATTGAGCGAGTACCAAATTAATAGATAAATTAATGGCAGCTGTTGTCAAAAAAGATCTGAACGCATTGTATATGCTGATCAAAAAATTAATTCAGACATTTCAAAATGTTGAATATGCCAGCAACAAATATTTGTATTGTAGAAATAATAATTAAATTTATAATAACATTTGAGCATTTCATAAGTATATGTAAAGAACCAGCTTTTGAGCTCACCGCATAGGTGGAATTACTCTAACTAAAATAATTTCGATATTTCTAAAATTCAATTGGAAATACAAAATTTACGGAAGACAGAAAATATTTTAACGACTTTAATAAAAAGCACAGGAGTGTTCAGGATTATGGACAAAATATTTAAAAATGTCTTTATAAATACAAAAAAAGCAATTTATCTAGCGCTCCCAGGCGAAATTTGATTACTAGTCAGACGCTTTTTAGAGTAAAGACACGAAGTGTTTTACGACGAGTCGGCGACCGATTCGGCAGCAGAATGCTATTAAACACATGAGTCATCTAAAAAGTCGACGAGCTAAATATAATGATGACCTATTGGCAGTATTCCTATTGAAGACAATGGAGTCTCACGAAGAATTTATAACGTTACTAGTTTAATTTATTGTGAATTGCAGAAAAGGAAAAAGAATCGACGTATGTGGGAACACCCACCTGTTAAGTTGTTAAGCACTAGCTTGTTGAACTAAAAATGACGTTTTATACGTCAACGTGCTAAAAGTAAAATCAGCTGGTTACTTTTAGTACATGTGCTAAAAGTAAACAGCTGGTTTTGAATTTAGTATTTTAAACTGGAAGTGAGGTTATAAAGTTATTCTAGTTACTTTTTTCGTTAGAAGTAAAGTATTTTTTAAATAATTAAAGCATTATGTAATGAATAAAGTAAAATGTCTACTATTATAATTACCGCTGATAACTAACTTTGACCACTATCGGCTGCAGAAACAGTCACCTGCGCTGTCACGCCATCTCTTTAGAATGACTTAAATTATAACTGACATAAATGCAAAACTTTGTTAAATCGGCATTTATCGATTAATAACAGTAAATTTAAAGTCGCAGAATAAATATTGTATGCAAACTCGTGCTAAAAGTGTTATTGTACTTGATATGTTATGCCTTCGACTTCGTTTCATAACTTTCATGTCTCGTGCATAAACACTCACTTTTAACATTTTTTGCACAAATAGCTATTATGAAGTACTTGATTTAATCAAAAGTGACATAACAAAAGCGAGATAAGGTGATGAGATGCAGCATTTCTCCAGAGGAGAAACTAGTAATAACTCTGCGGTAAGAAAACGTTTTTTTTATTGAATATACATAATTATATAATAAAAGATATAGACACTGATCGCCAAATGGCATCAAATTTTTTTTTGTGTTACGTTTATTATGCAATCTGTTAGAATAAAAACAATAATCATAGATGATGACCGATACAGTAACATGGTAGAGATGTGTTCCAGTGATCACAAACTCTATATATTAATTATACATTAAATTTACGGATCTTCTTATAAAATGTAAATGGAATGATGAAATGATGACATGTTACCTTGCTCAATTGGGGTTTTACAATAATGACGATGGGTATAATAGTACCATATTACCTAATAATATGAAATTAAAGTCACCTGTGGATGATTTCACTATCCGTGTATCAAGTCTAATGGCATTTTTCGTTTTAACCTTCGAGTTTGCTGGCTGTGGCATCAACTGGAAAAACTTTTTAATTAATGTTTTTTTTGGAAAATCAAAACCGCTGAAATTAAATTAAAATGTATAATTTTCAAAACAAGTGATCAATCATGTACTATTCATCTAAGTAAAATATTTTCAAATATAACAAAAATATTTGACAAGCGCGTATGATACTCACCGCCGAAAAACCGCTTGTCTTATATATATTTCTAAAAGTCCTGACTGACTGACTCATCAACGCCCAGCCCAAACCCTTGGACCTAGAAAGCTGAAATTTTGCACAGAGGTTCCCTTTATGATGTATACAAGGAATAAGGAAGGATATTTCGAAATTCAACCCCTAAAGGGGTAAAATGGGGGTTCCAATTTTGTATGGAAAAATAATATTAAATAGACATTTCGACTTGAAACTTCGTAGGAGTACTCCTAAAAACAAATAAGCAAACACGTATTTCGTGATTTTCCGAAAATCAACCCCTTAGGGGGTGAAATGGGGTAAGTAAGCCTAAAAATCGATATGGGTGTCGTTATTGAGGTTTATTGGGACGTTGATTGCGAAAATGGCATTTATTTTTAAGTCCAAGACGGTGAACATGACATAAGGGAAGAAACGGGACGGGACGGGACGGGGCAAAGCGGGACGGGGCGGGGCGGGACGGACGGGACGGAAAGGGAAGGAAAAATATGGGATGGAAGGGGAGGGGATGGGATGGAAGAGGAGGGGCGGGACGGGACGGGAAGGGACGGGACTGGACGGGAGGGAAAGGGGCGGGACGGGACGGGAAGGGTCGAGACGGGGCGGGGCGGGGCGGAACATTATTTAATACACAAATAACGAACCTCGCGCGAACGAAGTCGCGGGTAAAAGCTAGTCTTTCATAAAACTCCAAAGACTGAGGGTAGGCTTAACGCAATAAAAGTGCGTTCGGCACATGGTATGGGCAACCATACGCGCGGCGGCGTACACCCTGCTTGACGCATCGTGTGTTTAAGCTAATATTCCACCAAGCACAGCGCCGTACACTGCATCGACGTATATGACGA
>CALNHX010011674.1:0-30389 GCA_940337035.1 Agriotes lineatus
GTGAAAATTCAAATGTATGAATAATATGTTGGTGGCACTGTAAGTGTCAGTTTTGACACAGACTGACGCAAAACCTAACTTTCTAACCTCGAATTTGACATAGACTTACAGTGCCACCAACATATTATTCATACTGCTACGAAGAAAGCTGTTTGCACCTTTAATTGTACTTTTCATTCTTGAAAAGCTCAATCACTATGAAACCTACCTTGTAGATATCTTTTTGCATGTAATAATTAACTCGGCTAGCTCTAATTCTCTTTTTCTGCAGGGTAACTGTTGCTTAATGATTGCTCAGACACTGCAGTCTATTTCAAAGTATCTTTACTATTTTGAATTATTTTGGAAAGATAGTATTTATGTTATATTAAAAGTTCAATCATAACCTTTGAATGACAGTTTGTTGATTTAATTATTTATTTAATCAATTTACAAGTAATTGTTCATATTCAATGAAGTTACTGGTGTTTTAACAATTTAAACAAATTTTTGTTATTGACACTTCTAAAATTAATTATAATTATTAAACTTCAGGTTTACAAATTAATCAATTAATAAATCTAATCTAAATTAAATGCATTTTAAAACCCTTTCTATAGGCCTTTTTAAATTCCTTTTATTTATATTGTTTGTCGCTCATTATTCTGAGAATTGAATTTCAATTTGACTCACTTTGCTTTGTCTCTTGTAGTGTCGTGTCTGCAATCTCTTCTGTCTTGAAATACCCCCTGGACGGCACCTGATTCTGCTACTGCTGTGACGTTTTCCAAATTTATCGATAGTTCTTCCACTGTATTATCACGCACTGATAATCACTTTTAACATCCTTTTAACTATATTATACCCAGAGTTTATCTGTTTTTCAATTAATTCTGGAAAATTATTTTTATATGTCACAATTTCCAATATTTTTCTACCCGCTTCCTTTCTCATATCATCAAACATAAACGATTCCTTTTACTTCTCTCAGCACTCTCTTTGGAAGTAAATTTTATTAATTATTAAATTAAATCAAATTAGTTAAATATCTTGACAAAAGTAATTTTTAGGTTATAAATATTTATCTAACATTTCATAAACATTTTTATCTACGACCACTACTAAAAGTAGGCCTTTTAACACTCGCTTGTTTCACTAAAAGTGACGTTTTATAGTTTACCGTGTTTAAAGAAATCAGCTGTTTACTTTTAGCACATGTGCTAAAAGTGACGCGAGGTTCAAAACTACAATTTCGAACTGCAACTGAAGTTTTAAAGCTATTCTAGTTGCTTCTTGCGTTACAGGTAAAGCGTTTTTGAAATAATTAAAGCGTTATGTAATGAATACAGTCATATGTGGAGTATAAATAATTAAATTTCGTACCTGTCCTTGACAGCACGGGCGTGGCCAAAACAATCGCCAGCCGCGTAGGCTACTATTCATTATTATGCAGCGTCGCAGATGCGAACCTTTCTTAAATCGATATTTATGGATTAATAACGGTAAAATTAAGGTCGTAGATAAAATATTGTATGCAACGCGTGCTAAAAGTCGTTTATGCGCGAGACATGTTATGAAACTCAGCCTTCGGCTTCGTTTCATAATTTTCATGTCTCGCGCATAAAAGTCGACTTTTAGCACTTGTTGCATAAATAGCTATTATCTACGACCACTACTAAAAGTAGGCTTTTTAGCGCTAGCTTGTTTCACTAAAAGTGACGTTTTATAGTTTACCGTGGTTAAAGAAATCAGCTGCTTACTTTTAGCCCATGTGCTAAAAGTGAAATGAGGTTATAAAACTACAAAATTCGAACTGGAAGTGAAGTTGTAAAGTTATTCTAGTTGCTTCTTTCGTTACAGGTAAAGTGTTTTTGAAATAATTAAAGCGTTATGTTATGAATACACTCCGATGTGGAGTATTAATAATTACATTTCGTAACTGACCTTTACAGTACTGGCCTCGTAAACAATCACCTGCGCGGCGTGGCCTATTGTTTATTATGACATAAATTAGAAGTGTCGTAGATGCAAACCTTTGTTAAATCTATATTTATGGATTAATAACAGTAAAATTAAGGTCGTAGATAAAATATTGTATGCAACGCGTGCTAAAAGTCGTTTATGCACGAGACATGTTATGAAACTCAGCCTTTGGCTTCGTTTCATAATTTTCATGTCTCGTGCATAAACGTCGACTTTTAGCACTTGTTGCATAAATAGCCATTAAAACTTTCCAGAATTGTAAATAACCATCATATTAACAAAATTAAGTTATACCTCAGTACTTTTTAACATTCTGCAATGTATCTCATATGAACAATAATTGATTTTTAACAATTCAAACCACTTGCGTGTTTTAGAATTGTTATACCAATCTTGGACAGTTTTAAAGTGATTCAACCTTTTTTAGAATATATACCATTTTTATATCATAGTAATACGTTTGAATTTCCACAGCCCACTGAGGATTAGTTTTTGTTTGGATCTCTCGATATTGCATCATAACCACAAAAAAGTTATTTAATGTCAAATGAAATTAGTTCTGATTCTTTTAGTAATTATAATTAAAATATTATCGAGTGACCTTTGTAATATGTTATTTGGGTTGCCTGCTCCACTCTATCTGTTCGGCGGCTCAAGTATAGGCAGGTCTTCGCTAGAGATGCTTTGCACTTGTATTTTATTTTGTTGTTCATCTTCACTTAGAACAATTTCAGGGGTTGGGCTTCTCGTACTGGAAGTTGGTGGTTCGAAAGAACTCTCGAAAACTCTAAAACAAAAGAAAATAATTCTTAAAACAAGTTAACAGAACTAAACGCATCGTGCATGAAAAATGGTTTAAATATTTTTTTCTATTTAAGCTCGAGAGCCATTTAATTAAGGAGGTACGAAGTAAAAACTGGCATAAAATAAATAATAATAACATAAAAACGACAACAATAACATTTTTAAACAAATGCAAAACTAAGTAGTGTTTCATAATAAACAATAGTTCTAATATTAGTAAGTATAAACTTTTCATATTATTTAAAGAAAATGTTTTAAGTCTCGGAATCGGAAGATTTTGCAGTTGTGCTAATCGGAAGATGCTTATTCTTTAAGCGATTCCTCATAACAGAAGGGCCAACACTAAATTTAAATTTTGCATTGCAAATATTAGCTACACTTGACAAGGTTACTATTCCTCTTCTCAAAATATTTCCACACTTCACCACTCATATTTTTATATACAAGGTGTCCCGTATCGTGATGTTCAAATTTCGGGAGCGTAAACTAGATTCAATTCTGAGAGTAAAAAACACAAAAGTGGTAGGTCGATTTTCATTTGTTTCGGAGTAAAACATAAGAGGTATACAGGATGTCCCCAAAAAGAATAATACACCGATTAGTCATAGATTCCTTAGGTTATAACATAAATCGACTAAACCTAATATACCTTAGTACAAGTGTCTCCAGTAAGAAGTTATAGGGCCTTAATGTTCAATTTTTAATTTTTTTATTTTATGATAATTTTTACAAATGTAAAGATATCCATTTCAATATTGGTACAAAGTGCTCTTAGTTCATAAGCGTAAAAGCAACCGTTTACCTTAAAATGCCTATCAAAGGTTTTGATTGTCATTAACACATGCAATTATCTAGTAGCCATGATCACAAAAACAATGGATAGTGATTGTGATCTAGTAAACAACAATAATAAATCAATTAATGACATTATTGACAATTTTTTTTGTGCTTACGAAAATAGTACGACATAAATTCTCCAATGCTAAAATGATTAAATATCAATGGTATTTATTATTTAACTACTTTGTGGTCATAAAAAGTATTTAGTATTTAAATATATTCGATTTTTATAAAGTAATTAGTATTTAGTAGTTAAATACTTTTTAAAAGAATTTTGCCCACCTCTGATCTTGGGAAACATTTATAGTTTCTGTTTAATTTGTAGAACATAACATCCGAAAGTTTTTTCTCCCCCCTCTTTATCTAGTTGCTGTTCTAGCTAATTTTTAATTTGTTCCATAAAACAAATGCACTTGCTATGCTACAGCTGTCCTTCGAACCGAGGACTGGCTTAATGCAAGTCTAGCGCTTTCCGAACTGCGCTACCCGGCTTCTTCTGCACATATGAAATATTAACACTTAAAACTGTATAAAAAGAAAAATGATTCTCGGGCGGTATTATCAACATATTTAAATCCAGATTTAAGCTTAAAGCGTAGTTAACCTGAGCTATGTCGTATTATCAACACCATTAACGGCTGTTTACTTCGTAAACCGAGTTTTAAGTTAAATGCCCGATTCTGGAGATTTAACATTTTTAAAGGAGGGTTATTTTGACAGTTGCGACACATAACCTAACAATATTGATTTGTTTTATCAAAATGCTGTCGAGTGAATCTGATATTTCAAGCGATGTTTCATCTGATGAGGAACTATTTAATTACCTACGTGAGTTACTATCAAAATACATACATATTATAAGGCCATGTAACTATTGTAATATGTGATAATTTAGGCAGGAGAAGAAGACCAAAAATAATCAAGAATCGAAAATCCTACTTTGAAGAATTAACCGAAGAGGAATTTTTTGAAAGATTTCGTTTTACGAAAGAGACCGTAAATACTATATTAGAACACATTGAAGCATCGATAAAATTTAATTCCCTGCGAAATAATTGCTTATCACCAATGCAGCAATTGCTTTTAACGTTACGTTTTTATGCTACTGGATGCATGTTGATATCTGTAGGTGACTTCACTGGTGTAACAAAAGCAACTGCAAGCAGAACCGTAAAAAGAGTTTCCGAAGCTATAGCCCGATTACATCAATTGTTTATCAAAATGCCACACTCGAAGGAAGAAATAAATGAAACGGTCGGTGGCTTTTTTGATATCGCCAGGTTTCCAAAAGTTGTGGGAACAATTGATTGTACGCATCCTATAAGAATACAATCTCCAGGTAAAGATGCATTTGTGTTTTTACATGTGTATAATAACCTTTTACTAATGTGTTCTAGGCAATGACGATGGTGAAGTATATCAAAACCGGAAAGGTTTCTTTTCCTATAATGTACAGACGGTATGCAACCATGATTTGAAAATCATAAACATTGTAGCGACGTGGCCAGGTTCAAGCCATGACCAAACTATTTTCAATAATTGCAGGTTGAAGGGAATGTTTGAAATGCCAATCTACAAAGATTATTTTCTGCTTCGAGATAGTGGCTATACCAATACAGAATATTTACTAACCCCACTACTAGAAACAACCGATGCAGCTCAAGAATTATATAATTTAAGCCATATAAAGACAAGAAACACTGTCGAAAGGCAATATGGAGTGTGGAAAAGGCGATTTCCAATTTTATCACTAGGTATAGGGGTATCGTGTCAATTAGCAAAAACAATTACACCCGTATTCATAGTCGTTCGCCAGGGGATCGCCGGCGACTCGCCGGAGTTTCGTTATGAATAGTATGTTGGCGGCACTGTACGTCTATGTCAAATTCGAGGTTATTAGGTTAGGTTTTCAGTCAGTTTTGACAGAAACTGACACAAAATCTAACCTGCTAACCTTGAATTTGACATAGACGTACAGTGCCGCCAACATACTATTCATAACAAAACTCCGGCGAGTCGCCGGCGATCCGCTGGCGAACGACTATGAATACGGGCGTTATAGTTGCAACTGCTGTAGCCTACTTCACAACATTGCAATTGACATGAAGGAACTACTTCCAGTAGAACCGGATGTCGTTGTTGAGGCTGCAGAATCGTATGTTGTGCAGCATGCAGACAACAATAATAATCGCCAACGATTAATCTACAATTATTTTAATAGATTATTGTAATTTATTGTACGCTCACTATTTTACTATAATAAAACCTAAACTACAATACTTGTTAATAATTATATTTTTTCTAATTATAAGAAGCCATAGGTGCTAGTTACAAAAAAAGTAATTAAATGTTATTTAAATTTTGCTTATGCAATTCATTTTTTATTTGTTTCTCCTGCAATTCTTCATGGAGAATAGCCATTCGAATTGAGCGGCTTTCATTTTTTTCGGAAATTTCTAAAGTCAAAAGCTCGATTTCTTTGGATTTTTTCTGGCACTCTAATGTCGCCAAGCGAGCTTTTTCCTTATACAGAAATTCCTTGGCTTCCAATCCTTGTTCTATTTCAGGTTGTGTTTTTTTTCTTTTTGGCGTAAATTTTACTTTTTGTGCAGGACCCTGTTGTTCTGCTTTGGTCTCGGTTAGGTCCTGCGCTTCTTGCGTAATTATTTCCACATGTTCTGTGAACGATCGGTTGCTGTCAACATTTATAATATCGACAAGTGTAAGCTCCGTTTCTGCAATTTCTTCAGCGTCACCCATTACTGCATCCCCATCAAACTGGTTTGCTTCGCCATAAATGTTTTTTTTATTTATTAATTCGAGGATAGCTTCAAGAACAATATCCACTGTTCCAGCAGATCCTCCCCCCCCTGTTATATATATGGACTGCTTATTAGCAGCAGCATACTTCCTTGCATGGTTTTTTAAATTTTCATATTTTGCTCCGGGGTTCTTGAACTTAATGGTCGTATTTTGTTGAATTGTTCAGCAATTCTTTTCCATGCAACAGCCTGAAATAAGTAAGACAAACTTAGCAATAGTTTAAAACTTATAATCCATTATTAATTACCTTTTCTTGATTGGTTACTGCATTAGTTTGCTTGCATTCAATGACATTCTTTAAGGGGCGAACCAATCCTATTAGATCTAAGGCCTCGTCTTCTGTAAAATTTTTACTGCGTACTGGTTTTTTGGAAGGTTCAGCCAGCGACGCAGCCATAATAATAATAATAATACAAATTACACCAACACTTAATTACAAATGATCAATCCAGATACCCACGTTCACTTGTTGGCGGGAATTGTCAGAGTGATAATAAACAAAAAATTATTTTGAGGTTAGAATAAGCAGGTGCATCTAGGGTTTTTATTGTCAGCGTTGCCAATCAATGGTTAAGACCCGGTATTACAATGCACAGTAAAACTGAAGGTAAAGTTAAACTTTACTGGAAGTTTAAACTGTAGGTTATTTCGTTAGCGTATTACAATCTGTTTCCGGCTGCTGGTTAAGTTTACCGTGAAATCGTTTGCGTTGGTAGCGCTGTCGACAAAACGCCTAACTTTCAATCTATTTATTTTCTGTCAAACGACGTTCAATTGGCGGTTGAATGTATTAGCGGATGTGTTATATTTGTGGTTGTTTGAAATAAGAGCACATTCCTCTTATATTGTTAATATTTATTAACCATGTTTCTCCAGTAACCATAACTAAATTTACAAAGGAAGTAAATAAAAGAAGGGGAATGTGCCCCAGATTCTGTAGTTTAGCCTTATTATATTTAAAATAACCAAGATACCTATCAGTGGGAAATGCTATAAGATGTTCTATATCATTTAATACTTGTTGGACACTGTTTTTGGATATTCGAAATCTATTAATAAATTCCATATCATTCCACAATTCAAAATGATTTAACCTCTCTCTAAATATTTTTGGTTGACGTGGCATTTCCACTACATTAATTACATCTTCGTCATCGGATAATAAATCTTCAAATATCTCGAATACGTCTTCCATTCTTTCGCGTTTTGTCAACAATACCCGATTTGTCAGGTTAGAATATGCCAGGTTGATGTAAACTGCGGTTTAAACTGTACGATCGGACGTTTAAGTTTATTGGAAGTTTAAGCGTCGCTGTCTAAAAACTGAAGATTGTAATACGCAGTATTCACGAAATCTGCAGTTTAACTGTCAATCTCCAGTTTAAGCTGATATTGTAATACCGGGCCTAAATGTTGCTTAGTTAAATGTAACTTGATTTTCATTGGTAATACGGACAGCAAGTTTAAAGGACGGTTTAGTCTAAAGGTTACTTAACTAATTCTACATTTAACGAAAGTTGATAATACCGGGCGTCTGTCTTTCTTGCATGTGTAGTCTTGTCTTCATGTGATTTATGATTTTTTAATATAGGGCTACAATGGAAGAAGAGGTGTTGCTCTGCAATAACTTATTTGGGTCCCTGAAGTTTCCTGAACTAGGTTAATTTATTGTTATTGATTTCTTTTTTTCTTAAATATTATGTTATTGTGGAAACAAATAAATTATTAATTATTATTAATATTATACACAAGAAACGCCAATTTGATCACAAAATATATTGACCTTTAAAACACATAAAAAACATTAAAGAAAACAACAGAAAATAGGATTAAATCCTAGAATCTCAGCTAAGAATGAACAACATACATGCGAAACAGCTTGTTTCCTCAAATTGCCAGGCAATGTTTTCATAGAAAATGGCAAATATTCGACAAAAAATAGTTCTAGTACAATTCTGATCGTTTAGGGAATTTAAGGAATAAGTAATGGAATGCTGTGGTCATAACAACAAAAGGTAAAAAAATTTTTATCCACTTTCAAACTGACAAAAATATCGTGGATTTTCTACATAGAAGATTAACTATCAATATAACCAGGGCCGAGCCGTGCCTGGGGTGCAAAGCGTGCACAGCACCCGGGCGGCAAACTATTTGGGGCGGCAAAATGAAAAATGAAAGAAATTTAAGATAGGTATGCTTGTGCCTTGCGGCATTAGAAAATGCAACATTTTTTATCAAGTTATAGTCTTGTGTCTGGCTTTTTTTCGTATAAAGGTAACTTGATACAGAGAAACGGTTGCATTTTTAAGGCGGCAAGCATACAATAATAATTTATTACTTATAATTTATTTTTATTATAAACACGTCGCGTCGGTGCCGTTTGCTATTGTACACGGTGATTATACCGACACACGAGTTATCGCTCTGTCGCTATCGTGCAGCGTCATGAAACACGAAACTATATAGATCAGCGAAATCAGCTAGACTAAGCGGCCCTCTTTAGACACAAAAATAATGAGTAAATTGTGTATTTGTGCTTTGTTGCAACATGCTTCATGCTCATGCATGCCGCCGGCATATACGATAACAAACTTAAAAAGGGCAATTGGGGGTTAGTTTAGTTTGCGATTGAATGCTAGTAAGATTGTACTGAACTAAGCAGAAATAAAAAGGCTAAACGTTTCAAGCAAGAGCTAAATAATATAGTGCTTTTTAAAGTTGAAAGTTTTAAAACGTAAGTATTTTTCATTATTTTAAACATTTGAACTTTTCTGCTTATTTTTCTGTTTCGCTATCCTTAGAATTTATTTGTGCTTAATTCAGATGGCCGATGGCAGAAAGAGACTTTCCGGCTTTCAGTATCGAAAAAGAAAGTCCGAAAAAGACGAAATTAAAAAAGGACTGGCTGGCTCCTTAAAAAAAATTTTTGTTTCCACGGCGGCTGCAGCCGAACAACCATCAACAAGCCTGCAAGTGGAGGAACAGCTTGATTCGAACAAGGACACGCATATGGAAAATCCAGAAATAGGGCAAGAAAATAATAAATCCGAGGCGGATGCACAGGACACACCGGATTCACCACCACCAACCGAGGTTGCTGCTGAGGACGCTGGGATGGAAATATTGAAAGATCCTGCTCTTTGGCCGCAAGTTTTAACAGATAACATTAAAATGTCTATTCTTGAATTGGGGCCATTACAATTGAAAAATATTGCATTTCCATTAGACGATTCAAACAGATCTTTTTCAACTACTTATTATGACAAAAAATTAAGCAATAATGAAAAAGTTCCTAGAACATGGTTAGTTTATTCTAAGTCAAATAATTCTGTATTTTGTTTTTGTTGCAAATTATTTAAAGTTACTGATAATGTTTTTAACGATGATAAAGGTTATACTGACTGGCGACACTTATCTCAAAATTTAGACAGGCACGAAAAAAGTAAGGGGCATTTTGAGAGTGTTAAGAAATGGGTCGAGCTAAAAAAATCGATTGAAAAAGGGACAACTGTTGACTCAGTCAACCAAAATTTAATTAAGTTGGAAAAAAAACGATGGACGTCAATTATTGAAAGAATCATTTGTGTCATACAGTATTTAGCTGGACAAAATGCAGCTTTTAGAGGAAGTAATCAAAAACTTTTCGAAAAAGGCAATGGTAATTTTTTGAAGCTAATTGAATCAATTGCAAAATTCAATAATATAATGGCGGAACATATTGGCAGAATTCAAAAAGATACGAATAATATGCCACATTATTTAGGTGATAAAATCCAAAATGAATTAATTTGTCTAATAGGTGAAAAAGTCAAGCAAAATATAATCGAAA
This sequence comes from Agriotes lineatus, assembly GCA_940337035.1. Taxonomy (NCBI): domain Eukaryota; kingdom Metazoa; phylum Arthropoda; class Insecta; order Coleoptera; family Elateridae; genus Agriotes; species Agriotes lineatus. Next base: position 10,259 of record CALNHX010011674.1, read on the forward strand.
CTTTAAAATTGTGTAAATATTATTCAATTATATTAGATTGTACACCTGATGTGAGTCACGAAGAACAAATAACTGTAGTTGTCAGGTTCGTTTTCATTAATGATATTTCAAAGGGTATAGAAATTAGAGAGCATTTTTTAGGGTTCTGCCCAGTTACAGATACAACTGGTGAAGGACTAACGGCCTTTTTATTGAATTATTTAAAAGAATTAAATATTGATATTAATGATATGCGAGGGCAGGGATATGACAACGGTGCCAACATGAAAGGCAAACATAATGGGCTGCAAAAAAGAATCCTTGATATAAATCCTAGAGCCTTTTTTGTCCCTTGTGCAGCTCATAGTCTTAATTTAGTTGTCAATGATGCTGCGAAAAGTTCGCTTGAAGTAACAAATTTCTTTGCTATTATTCAAGAAATATATGTTTTTTTTTCAGCCTCCACCTACCGTTGGCATATTCTCATGAAAGAACTTCCTACCATAACTGTAAAACCTTTATCTGATACACGGTGGGAGAGTAGAATCGATGCCATTAAAACCCTTAGATTTAATTTAGAAAAAATTTATGATGCTCTCTTTTCCCTTTATAATGATACATCAAGAGACAATGACACAAAAAACCTTGCAAAGTCACTAATTAATAAAATAAAATCATATAAATTTGTGTGTTCTCTAGTAATTTGGTACAATATTTTATCAAAAATAAACACTGTAAGCAAAATCATGCAAAAATCTAATATTATTTTACCAGAAACTGTAAAAATGTTGACAGAAATTCAAATTTTTTTCATTGAAATACGATCTGAAGGTAGTTTTACAGCTATGCTTAATGAGGCAAAAAAAATTGCTGAAGATATAGACTGCGAAAGTGTTTTTCCAGCTGTAGGCTTGGTTAGACCGAGAAAAGCAAAGGTTTTTTTTGATTATGAACATAGAAATGAATCAATCGAATCACCAGAGTTGAATTTCAAAGTCAATTTTTATTTTTATATTCTTGATATAGTAATATCAAAATTAAATGACAGATTTGAACAGTTAAACGAGTGCAACTCCTATTTTGGCTTTTTAAATAATTTAGGCTCTTTATCTATAGATAAAGAAGAATTAATGAAATGTTGTATGGATTTACAAATTAAATTAACCGATTCATCTACAAAACAAATGGATGTTAATGCAATTGATTTGTGCAATGAAATTGAAATATTGTCCATTTATAATAAAAGCAATACGACTTCGGCCAAGGAAACTTTAGAATACCTTGTGGCTAATGATTTAATTAGCACTTTCCCGAATTTATCTGTAGCCCTACGAATTTTTTTAACGATGCCTGTCACTGTGGCTCATGGTGAGAGATCGTTTTCAAAATTAAAAATAATTAAAAACTATTTGAGATCTACTATGAGCCAGAACAGACTTACAAATTTGGCTGTAATAAGCATCGAGGAAGAGATCTGCCAGGCGTTAGATATGACGGATTTAATACGAGAATTTGCAATTAAAAAAGCAAGAAAAGTCGCTTTTGATATTTAAATTTAGAATTTATGTAGTTTTTAGTTCATGTTTATAACTTCTAAGTTACTAATAATAAATAATTTAAGCAATACTTTGTTTTATAACTATTAAAGCATTATGTTAGTTGTTTTAAATATTTAATTTTTTAATTTATACAAATAATAAAGTTTATAATAACCTTTATATTTTTTTATTTTTTAAAACAAGTTACAGTTATCAAGGCAACGCAGAATTTTAAAATTAACACTATTTACGTCTAAGGAGCTATACGCTATAGGGGCGGCAAACTATATCTTGCACCCGGGCGGCAGATACCCTTGGCTCGGCCCTGAATATAACATGGTACATGGTGGAAAATTCACTTAAATGTCCATTTAATTCTCAACGTACATTTGACTTAAGTTACAAAACAACCCAAGACAATTAACTAATATAACAGTAGCGCGAAATTGTGCCAATGTATAGTAAGGGGCAACACATTTTACTCATGACTTGTAATTTGGAAAGTTCGAGTTATTAAATGTGGTTATAATATTTGAATAAAGTTGTAATTAAGATATTACTGTGGTCTTATAGCTTTTATTTTATTTAAAATAAATATTGAGCTCAGGGTTTTATCAAAATTGGCTCTAAATCTGACGTTTTTGCCAACAGTTTGAGCATGCAGTTGTATTAACTTTTATTATTACACTCTTATATCTCTAGTTTACTGTTGAATGTTATTAGGACATAAACAATGAAAATCTATAATGCATAATATGAGACAATTGTGTTGATTAAAAATATATCTGCCCGTATCATATTGTTCTAACTTTTGTTTAATATAATACTTGCATAATAATTAATTGCATTCAAATCAATTTTAAACTAATTATACTGAATGTTTACAATGTTTACTTATTTAATTTGTTGTTCAATTGAATTCAATTTTATCTTTGCAAGTAACAGATAATTACTTCTGATTACTGCTTTCCTCTTATATTGGTTTTGTTGCTAATTGTAGTATTATACACTTACTTGGTAATCCTTTCTTCGAGCTCTTTTATCCTTTGTGTTTTCCAATTCACTTTGTACGATCATGAAAGAATTCAGTAGCGGACTGTATGCTAAACGATAATCGATTTCGGTAGCAAACGTTTTAAAATATACTTTATTTAACTAAAAATACACGAACGAAAATTTTCTGTACAAGAACGTTAAGACCTATAATTCTATACAACCGACCAGGGCTAACGTCGGTTCGAGTCTGCCCTTTTCGATTTAGGGGCTGCTAGTCAGAAAATGTCCAGATGTCGACGAACAAGTAGCCGGCAAAAATAGCAACGCAGTTTGTATGTACACTTCTTAATATTATTAAACACACTTGACCTCCCGAGTTTAATTTTGTGTCTCAGATATATCTACTCCTGGACTATCTCTAGAGTGGTGTTGGCAGTGGTAATGTCTACTTCCTCTGTACTCAGAATTTTGGTTTTTAAACGTTCATTTTCAAGCCAATATGTTGTGCTGCTCTGAGCAACTCGATTAGCATTTGTTTTAGTTTCCGTGGGTTGATACTGATCAGAACAACGTCATCTGAATTTCGAAGATTACTCATATACGTTTCATCAATGTTCAGAGCTTTTCTTTCCTACAAGAAATTTTTAAATAAATCTAATACGAGAGTGAATAATTTCAGCGAGATGGTGTCGCCCTGACGAACGCCTCTTCTAATTTCAATTTGATCTGTTATTAAGTCGTTGATTTTCACTTGCATTTTAGCGTGTGTATAAATGAACGTTAGTAGTTTTGAGTACCTTGAGTCGATTAGGGTATAAAGGGTAGATAAACTGGGACGTTGATTCTGTAGATTTTTCAATGAGGGGCCGAAGAGCTTGTAGGTGATTTGTGGTGCTGAAGTTTCTTCTAAAGCTCGCTTGCTCTTTTGTTTGATAAAAGTCCAACCTTGATATCAATCAGTTATTGATGATCTTTGTCAACAGTTTGTAAAGGTGTGACAATAAACAAATAGGTCGATAGTTTTCTAGGTTTGTGTTATTGCCTTTTTTAAAGAGCAAAATAACTTCTACATTTTGCCACGAATTAGGGATTTCAGCACACCATACAAAATTTTATCGTACAATTGGATAAATACCAAGATAACATCAAGGACTAAAAATTCAACATCAAAGTGGCATGGAGTGAATTACAGTAGGTACCTATGAAGTCACGTATGGGTTATGACCTATTAATTCAACTGATATCGGCATAGTTACAGCGTCATAACAAAGTGTTGGTTAAAAGTTGTTACTATATACAGTATGTTGTATTTATTGTGTACTAGTATCTCGTTAATGCACCAAATATTTTTAGAAAAAATTAGGGTAAAATGAGGGCAGGCAAAGAATACCTGAGCATAAGTATGTTCATGTAAATTTTGTCTTAGCATTTTAAGGTTAACGATAGTCGTCTAAAGCTAGTCTTTTTTTACTTATCTATGCGTTGATTTTCAAATAATTTATTGTTAATTAAAATCACATTACAATATTTAACTATTCGGTTTTAGAAATGTTCAAAAGTGGCAACCCTGATTTCATTAGTCTCTAAAGCATTGTTCTTGATGTATTGTTAAACGAAAAAAAAAGTGTGATCAGTTCATTAATCAACTTGTTTTTCCCATCTAGTAGCTGATAAAATGACTGGCTTCAACTCCCTGACAGTGTTGCCATTGGAAATCAATATTTAATTACATTTGAATGTCGGTTGCGCCAAAACCCTTCTGAAACTGAGGTTAAGATTCATGCGTGTTCACATGAATAGTTATGAAGTACAGTAAAATCCGGTTATAACGACATCGAAGGGACCGGTGAAATGTGGTCGTTATAGCCGAAGATCGCTGTAACCGATGAGTGCAAAATAATTTAAGTTTTACAACATAATACATAATGTAACTTGGTACCCGCAGACCCTGTGGCCGCGGGGGCCCTGAGCCTAATTTTCTTATTCTTTCATTCAATAAACGCAAGCAGGAAAAATTCTTCCTATTTTAATTTTTATCATAATAGGATGCCCACGCAAAAGGCAAAGTAGTTTTGAATTGCGGGCCTTTAAAATCAAGCTGATATGGATTGTTTTGTAATAACATGGGCATAGGGTAATTAAAGTGTCCAATTTCAAAGAATTCTATAATTTACCATGATCATTAAATGTTGGATTTATGGATTGTTTTGACGCCTTACGACATTACATAAACTAAGGAATCCAGCCATGCTGGAATGCCACACAGCCGTGTCTGAAATTTTATTTTATTTGGGTCGGTTGTTTGGCCGTCATCGGTATAACTGGAGGTAAATTTATTGATTAGCAAATTTTTGTCTTATTTTATTTGGTTCCGTTGTTAGACCGTCGTTATAACCGGAGAAAACTTCATTGAATAGCAAATTTTCTTCGTTACAAGCGAGGTCGATATATCAGTTTTTTTTTACCTAATAGACCCTGTGCACCTAAACAGAACAACTACCTAAAATATAACATCTGACTCGTTAAGAGCTGCTTTAAACAGATATAATGACATTGTAACTCAATAATAGATTAGTAGTTAGTGATTCAGTTTTTAATTCAACAATATTTACTTATGTACAACAGGGCCAGAACATATTGTTTATATATTAGTTACAATGACCAGAAGTACAACTTTACGCTTGGCAGGCTGTATAGTAGACAAAACTCCCAGCTGTCTGTAAAGTAGACGCCCGGTCATAGTAACTAACGATGAAAGTAATGTTGAAATATATGATTTACAACCTTCAGTGTACGGATAGCAATACATTTATTTGTTAATATTAAAAATACAATGTGATATATTGTAAAATGAAATACTTTCAACAGAAAGTGGTTCTGCAGGTTTCCTCATTTAAAAATTCAAAACAAGTGACACACCATCTAATAGTTTTCTAGTTACAAGTTTTAGTGTGTATATATTCCCAATAATTTAGAATAGGTAAACCATTTTAGTAATGAATTCGGAGGCAATTGTGCCTAAACCATTGTACGTGCCTCAGGCCCAAAGAAAGTTTACACCCTTGAACAAATAAAGGTCTTCCACTATGCGTCAGCACTCAAACTTCGTCATCGGGTGTAAACTTTTTCTTTCCATCCTCAATACATAAATAACTATTCTGTTTAGAATATTAGTTTTAAAATAACACCAGTTTTCTTTACAGAACAGTATAGAGTAGTTATTTATGTATTAAGGGCATAATCAATAAATTATGCGGTATGCTTTAAAGTTCTTGAGATTTATAATCTTGATTATGCACTTGGTACATATAACGTTTTATTTTGTTTTAGTTCTTGAAAAGTACATAGTTCTAGAATTCAGTATTATGGGCACAGGCAGCATTGCTATTCCGGCACTGTAAAATTTTATTTTACTATGGGTACTGTGTAGATTGTTGGTGTTGCTATATTGTTTATTGTACTGCTTAGCAACGTTATAGCCCCTTGTGAGCCAATAAACAAGCTTATGGTTCTAAAATAATAGTAATTTATTATACAAGACGATAAAATTAAATTTTATTCACGAGTGAATCGTTTAACGTCGAGACGCTAATGATTCAAGAATGGATAGTAATAACTTCATCGTCGTGTATAATACAAATGTTTTTTCTATAACAAGAACTTTAACAATTTCAAAAGAAAATAAGGAAAGTCAATCATTTTAAAATCTCAGTAGCCAGATTGGGTTGCTAAGATAATACAAAGCTGTAATATTTAATTTAAATAAAAGTTAGAAAATTAAATTACTTTTATCTACTAGCAACATGATATTGTACATTTTCATCATAGAAACAACATATGAAAAGCTACTCATAACTCCCAAGGGACTTGTCAAATTATTTCTCCCTCAAACTCATGGTAATAATGCAACTACAATTAACGTCTTAGCAACCATACAGTGAGGCAATCCTTGATGTTACTTACATATTCTAATTTTAAATGTCATTATGACATTTTGAAATTTCATACTATTTTTACGAATATGCTAGTAGATAAAATATTGTATGCACCACGGGAGATATTCATGTTCTTTACCTTCAGTTGACTTACACACCTCAGGGAAAAAACATATTCATATCTCCCTTAATGCATAAATATCTATATCTACCCTTGATGTTAAAGTGCTACTTTATCTACCCTTGCTGTTAAAATAACACTTGACCTTTTGTTTTGAGTCAATTAAAGCACACTAACATTTGCTATAGAAAAAAAACAAATATGATTATATGCAATTACTAATTCTAATAATACTATTTGTTCCAGGTGTTGTAATCTCAAAAGTTCCCATAATCGTATATTACAGCAAAAAGGTATTACTGCTCAAGCCAACTACTCATGATGACCACTAATCAAGGAACACCAGATAATTTTTATAGTTCAACGGCAACCTTACCACATATATTAAGAGACATAGATGGCAATGAAGATAATAAGAAATTTTCTATCAAACAAGTCATTGAAAGCAGTAATGACATCAGTGATTATTCAGAAATTGATATTAAATGTGAGCTTGAAATTAAGGGCCAAAATTATATGACTGAAAATTCAACAGCACGGACTTTGGTTACACCTACGAAGCCTCATACAAGTGAAAAACTTCATTCTTGCTCTGTTTGTAAATATAAATGTGCTACAAAAAGTAGTTTAGTTCGACATATGAGAACTCATACAGGCGAAAAACCTCATTCTTGTTCTGTTTGTGAATATAAAACTACCCAAAGAAATACATTAGTCAAACATATGAGGACTCATACAGGGGAAAAACCTTATTGCTGTTCTGTTTGTGGATTTAAAACTGCTCACAAAAATCATTTAGTCGTCCATATAAAAGCTCATACGGGCGAAAAACCTTATTCTTGTTCTGTTTGTGAATATAAATCTGTAGAAAAAAATAGTTTAGTCAGACATATGAGGACTCATACAGGCGAAAAACCTTATTCTTGTTTTGTTTGTGAATATAAATCTATCCAAAAAAATAGTTTAGTTAGACATATGAGGACTCATACAGGCGAAAGACCTTATTCATGTTCTGTTTGCGAATTTAAATCTGTCGCAAATAACAGTTTAGTCAGACATATGAGGACTCATACAGGTGAAAAACCGTATTCTTGTTATGATTTTGAATTTAAATATAATGAGAAAAATGGTTTAGTCACACAAACGAGGGCCTATACTAGCAAAAACCTTCATTCTTGTTCTGTTTGTGAATGTAAATGTGCCACAAAAAGTAATTTAGTTAGACATATGAGGACTCACACAGGTGAAAAACCTTATTCCTGTTCTATTTGTGAATTTAAATCTGTTGAGAAAAATAGTTTAGTGAGACATATGAGGACTCATACAGGTGAAAAGCCTTATTCTTGTTCTGTTTGTGGATATAAAACTGCATACAAAAGTCTTTTAGTGACACATATAAAAACTCATACAGGCGAAAAACCTTATTCTTGTTCTGTTTGTGAATTTAAATTTGTCCTGAAAAATAGTTTAGTCAAACATATGAGTACTCATACAGGCAAAAAACCTTATTGCTGTTCTGTTTGTGAATATAAAACTGTCCACAAAAATTATTTAGTCTCACATGTAAAAACTCATACAGACGAAAAACCTTATTCTTGTTCTGTTTGTGAAGTTAAATTTGTCCTGAAATATAGTTTAGTCAAACATATGAGGATTCATACAGGTGAAAAACCTTATTTCTGTTCAGTATGTGGATATAGAACTGCCCACAAAAATCATTTAGTCTCGCATGTAAAAACTCATACAGGCGAAAAACCTTACGCTTGTTCTGTATGTGAATTTAAATTTATCGAGAAAAATAGTTTAGTCAGACATATGAGGACTCATACAGGCGAAAAACCTTATTCTTGTTCTGTTTGTGAATATAAATGTGCCAGGAAAAACAGTTTAGTTGGACATATGAGGACTCATACAGGTGAAAAACCGTATTCCTGTTCTGTTTGTGGATATAAAACTGCACACAAAAGTATTTTAGTCACACATATTAAAATTCATACAGGCGAAAAACCTTATTCTTGTTCTGTTTGTGAATATAAATCTGCTGACAAAAACCATTTAGTCAGGCATATAAAAACTCATACAGGTAAAAAACTTTATTCTTGTTCTGTTTGTGGATATAAAACAGCAGCAAAATCTAATTTATTTAGGCATATGAAGACACATACATATGAAAAACCATAGTCTTGTTTTGTTTATTAATGCGATTCCAACAACTTATATGCAGCACTAGTGCGGCTAAACAACCATCATGTTTCAAAACTGGATACACAACTAAACGCCCCAATGCAATGTCTACTATTACTGGCTACATACTGGCTTCCGACCCTCAGCCACATCCCTGCCTGAACTGCAATGCCAACAAGCCCTCCTGCGGGAATATGAAAAAATCACTGAAAACCCCCTTACGCCGATACACAAAGACAACCATAGTGCATTTTTAAACAGGCTCCGGTCTAGACAGCCAACGGTGAAATCGGCTGTAAGTTCTAAAAGAAATGGGTTTTGACATAGGACAGAAATGGAAAGGAAAATGGTCGTTGATAACACCTCCTACAGTCCGTGACCACATCAGCACTACCCAACAGCCGTCAGGATTCGAACTCTCCCGCAAATTATGGAAAACAGCCAATAGGATTCGTTTTGAGCACAGCTCTCCCGAATGTCCATGTGGAGCAGACAGGCAGACAATAGTACATATCACCCAAGATTGTGCACAGATGGCGTACCAGGGCAACTTCCAAGACTATCACCCTAACTCCAGAGGCAATCGAGTGGATAGAAAATATTAATATTAATATATAATTTCGAATGTACCTATCTCCTGTATTTAGGCCATCTTATGTAATTGTTTGTCCTGCCTAAGTATTGTGATTTATATATACATATGTATATATATATATATATACGTTTTATTTATACAAATTTTATGTTATACACTGATTTTAAATGTTAACTTTCTATTTAAATTTTTTATAGTTTACTGTGCATTCCCCTTGCCATACGATAAATAAATAAATAACAACTTATATTCAAGCCTGTTTCCTAACTTCAAATTGAATAAAGGTAGGAAAACGCATAGAAATCACTCCTGCGCAGTGCTGCGGTCAGTACGGCTTTCCTGGTTTTTATGTGTTTGGGCGTTTGGGCAATTGTTTTTATTTTTTGGTTGAATGTTTATTTACTTAAGTTTAAGAAATATATAATGGCATTGAACGAGGTAAGTAGGAATTTTTCTTTGGCAAGAAGCTGAACAGAGAATTCAATTGCAAGTGTATTGTAGAATTACATTGTACCATATACAAGGTGAGTCAATAGTACGGGTAAGCTGAATTGCACTTAAGCCGTTAAAGATGTCGAAATGAACCAAGTGCTACTATATACAAGAAGTTAAGGTGCAGTTTGTAAAATTATTTTTCGTTATACAGGGTGTTCCATTTATTCAGGGCAGTATTCAAGTTAATTTTTGTAATGGAACACCCTGTATATTTTTAAAAATATTGATTTATTTTTTCTACGGCTTATAAAAAAGTATTTTTTGAAATTTGCTTCAGCCGTTTTGAAGTTATTCGATTTTTTCTGTTATTCAAAAAATCACAGGGCTCTTCATCGTAGAGATATCTAATTGAGATTTTGCTCATGCTTAAACAACTTTTTGTAGTATCATTTGGCAATAAGAACGCTTATCTATGTTGCGACATTACTTAGTTTCGACACGTTAACTTTTCGAAACTTTAAAGGGCCGTAACTTTATTTTTTCAAATAGCACCCCTTGTATTTTATTGCTTAGTGGTCTTTGTAATACTACTCTTTCCCTTGAGCGTTTATTACAATTAAAATTAAATAGATATCTACCCTCTTGCTTATTTAGAAGAAGTAGTATCAAGAATACTTTAGCAAACACTTACCTTTCAACTTATTGAAGTATTTCCAAGTGACATGTCTCACCAATGAAAATATGACTTTTGAAATTGTCATTTGATTTAAGTAAAATTTACCTCGACTAGACAGTTTTTAAAGCATTGAGACTTTATTTCTTCCTCAGCTGAATGAGTTAATGTTGAAATTATTAATCTTTTTATTGTTGAAGACTTAATTATATAAAATATTAACTAATTGACTTCTTTAATCAATTACACTCTTTAGTACCTTTAAATGAATCTTCTTATTCAGTTAGTATAGTGTAAGATTGGTTTGACATTACAATCAATCAAGTAAATGTTGTTAAATTATTTAATCAAAGGTTTTCAGATTCCCAAATTTAATATTAAAATTAATTACAGATACCCTAATCCAAAAGATATTAATTTCTAATTATAAAGTCCGAAAAACGTCGAATACCCGAATCAATGTAAATTCAGAAAACTCAATATTCTAAATTACGTTCTAAATCTAAATTACAATTCTTTCCACTAATTTTGCCGTACCAAACTTCATATTTATTTCTTATTGAAATAAAAGAAATACACACTAACCTTCTGTGAAGACTCGCTTGTACCTAAGTGTATTTTCCAGCAGCTCCTAACTGAATGACAGCCTGTAAACACCTCCTTTGGGTTGTTCACGACCAAAATAGCTCGTTGAAGCTCTCTGTCCCTGAATATTTGACTCTATCGTAGCACAGCATGCCACAAATGGTTTCAAACAATCTTGAAGTTCTACTCTGAATAATAGTGACCTTTGGTCAAATTTGATCGTGAAGAAGGCTATCTTGCTATCACGTATCAAATATACAAATATTACTTTCACAATTAAAGGAAATATAGCCCTTTAACGTGATTATTTTAAACGTAGATTATTATTTTTAAGATACTTTTTTACTTGAAGTAAACTCACTGGATGCATTTTGCTACTACCACCAGTTATATACACACAACTGTTATCACATGATACCCATTAGATATCTGGATATTATTATTGAATTAATTAAGCATCCACACAGCATGCGGCATTACATCTTCAACCTCTCATTTTGCATCTTTTTTATCCGATATGTCCTATACCAAAAATTGATAGTTTGGGGAATATTAGGATTTCTTTAAAAATGCACACATTTTTCATTGATACCTACCGAGTGTGCCAAGGAAATCAAATGAATTGTAGCTTGACAGACGTCATAATTGCGTCACATTTTTAATTTATCGAGAAAATAAAATTAACAAAAGATGTATTTAGGGAAAATAATACCGGGTGACCATCAATGATTGTGATTTTGTTCTTAGGTTGGCACTGTTTATATTGGTGGCACTGTAAGTCTACGTCAAATTTGATGTTAGCAGGTTAGGTTTTGTGTCAGTATCTGTCAAAACTGACGGAAAACCTAACCTGCTAAACTCGAATTTGACATAGAGTTACAGTGCCACCAACATAAACAGTGCCAACCTAAGAAAAAAAATCACAATCATTTATGGTCACCCGGTACCTCCATAGAAGACACAAAAGTTTGACCTCTGAAAAGTGCAAAGCATGATTTTATGATATCCAGAAGTATACCCAAAAATGAACAATAATAACAAACTTATTAGAGTTATTTATTTATAGCAAATAGCACTTAGAATTACATAACATGTTCAAAATTACGACCCCCCTGGGTTATACATTCATTATTCCTTCTTAAAAACGACACATTCTCGGCTTCAAGTGTGGCAGAGTCAATGCTATGAAAAGCTTCTGTAATTCTTTGTTGTATATTTTCCTTAGTAGTGACTTTGGTTTCATACACACGATCATGGACGAAACCCCAAAAGAAAATATATGGTTTTGTTAGGTCAGGCGACCTCGGAGGCCATGGCACTGGACTTCCCCTGCTAATCCAGCGTCCGTCAAATTTGCCGTCTAAATACTCCCTTACAATACGACTATTATGTGATGAGGCACCGTCATGTTGAAACCACATTTGTCTTCTCACATCCAAAGGCAAATCATCCAGATACAATTGAAAATCATTTTGGAGAAGTGCAAATACGATTCTCCATTCAGTGGGTCATCGAAGAAATGCGGTCCACGAACCCTACTTACCCACTACACTAACCCCAACATTAAGTGACCATCGATGTGATTTTTTGACTAAGTGGCCGTAAGCGCACGTTTTTACAGAAACAATCGAATAACTTCAAATCGCCTTTGAGTTTTTTGATTATGGTTGATTCAAATGAAATGGGGATTTTGAGTGTCGTAGTACCTAATGAAAGTTGTGAATATTAACTTCCATTTTTTTTAAATGTCGCCTTATCCGTAAATAGCACGTTATTGAAAAAATGGTTTTCTGCTGTGCCATATTACGGGCCCATAAACAAAAATGTTGCCTGGCGACATAGTCCTCTTCATTTAGGTGCTGTAGTAACTGGACATGGTACGGATGGAATTTGTTTTTGCGGATAATCCTGAAGTCACTGGTTTGAAAAATTCGCAGTTGTTGACTTACGGCTCGGGAACTTGTGTGCGGGTTTTCTACAACACTTTGTACAACCAGATCTTCATTTTCATCCTCAGTCGCTGGGTTTCGCCGACGGCGTTTCTCACACTGAACACTGCCCGTTTCTTCAAATATTGCTTGCACATTTTCGAAGTCTCTTGCTCTTGGATGCGTCCTACCGGGATAACTTTGCGCATAAATTCTAGACGCCAGTAACGTACAGAGTGGCGAGATTTCACCGCGAGCGGATGTGCTGCCGAGAGCTCCGTCGAAGTTACCTAAGTCCAGTGCGAGTGTGCATTAAGTGAGGTTAGCCCCGTCACGGAGGTCCAAGTCCTATCCTGAGAGCTTCTTGTTTAGTGGGGCCCCCGGGAGCTTCGAAGGGCCGCGCCTATCGCCCCCTTGTGAAGCGGTCGCTGGACTTGGAGAACATTTTCGATCCCTCGCGAGTGATTTGATTTGATTCCGCGGAATTTAGTGTTTTTCCTCGCGAGCTGCGAACATGGTCGCAACTGGTGTGTGAGAGGGTCGGGGACACACATCCGTGCGCGACACCCCGAAATAATCCGCGAGCACCGCGAAATTCGCGATATTCGCGGAGTTTACCAGATTCAGATATCAGGAGCATAGGAGGTAGCAGGAGTAAGACGCATGAATGGATCGACAAAGTGCCCTTGCCCCTCTCTACTAACGGACTTTCGGGATATTCCGCAAGTCTCCGATCATTATTAATGGGGTAACTGCAAACAGTTTTATATCGCCTGAGGTGGCCTGAGTCAGGTAAGTCGGGGACTGCGGTTCACGTCTACAAGGGAGTTTAAGGAAGGATAAGATAGTGTAAGTAGCTTTCGTAAGTAATTTCAGTTAAAATAGTATAAGGCGACTAGAGTAAGGCAACGGCGCAAGCCGGCGGTAACAAGGTCATCATGACCGGCCGAAAATCAATAATGGGTGAACCCAGTGCAAGTAGCGAACCCATAGAGCAGGCAATTATAAAAGCGGAAAAAAGCAATGACACGTCAGTAGAGGCACTGCTGATTAAATTCTGCAAGGACAAGATCGAGATAATAACCCTCGTATCGCAGCTGAAGGACACAGCCTCCAAGAAGACGGAGCTAGTCAAACATCTAGAAGGGTTGACACCAACCTTTTTAAAGCTGGCACTGCTGACAGGCAAGAGAGAGGTGGAGACTAAACTGACGGAGACAATCTCCAGCCTAGAAGACACAATCAAAGAAGCCCCATCATATGCGCAAACAGCTCGACAACTTAAGGCGGAGAGACCGCAAAGAGTAGAAATACCCTCAGGCAAGAGCGTGGCACCGACCAAAAAGGTGGTTATTAAGATCACCCCTATTGATGATGCGATTGCACAGACGTGCGAGCAGACACGGGACATCCTAATCAAGCAGGCCAAGCCCCAAGATCTCGGCTGTAGGCCTGACAGAATATTAAAAAGCGGCAAGAACAGCATTAGGATAGAGGCAAGGGAGATGGATTCAGAGAAACTAAACTCAGGGGCGTTGAGGAAAATAGGACTAATGGCAGAGGTACAGGGACAATTAAAGCCGCGCATGGCAATTTACGGGGTGCCAAGCGATGTTGGAGAAGCAGAACTCAACGAGGCACTCAAGAGCGCACTCCCGGAAGAAGTGAAGGAGGGCATCCGTGCCAAATATAAGTTTGGGCCCAGAGAGAAGCACTTTGTGCACTGGGTGGTAGAGATTACGCCAGCGGTCAGGCAAATCATGTTAGCCAGAGAGCGAGTATATATAGGATGGTCATCGTGCGTAATAAAAGACCACGTAAGGGTTCTGAAGTGTTTCAAGAGTAGACAGATGCGCCAAGTGCGCGGGGCCTCACGAGACGAGGACGTGTGAATCGAATGTCTTAAGATGCGTAAACTGCATACACGCAGGAATCAGAGAGTCTGGTCACGACGCCAGATCAGACAAGTGCCCAACGCACCTACGGAGGACTAGGGAGCAAATATCGAACACGAATTATGGTTTATAAACCATACATAAAAATCGCGCAGGCAAATCTGGGTAACGACAGAACCTCGACATCGGAAATTCGACCACTCGCTGAGGAAAACGCGGTATCAATCCTGTGCCTGCAGGAACCGTATTCGGTAAATAAAGATAATAGCTACAGAATACCGGGAATTAACCAGTGCAGAACAATTCATACCAACAAAGTTAGGCCCTTAGCCTCAATTGTGGTACTGGACAAAGAACTAGAGGCGCTAGCGCTGAACAACTTCACGACAAGATGGATTGCAGCGTGCGAAATCAGATACCACTCGAAACAGTACATAGTGGTAAGCGTGTACTTCACTTGGGACGGGAACATACATCAAGACCTCAGGAACCTCCAAGAAATAATAGACACATACAGAAACGTCCCCATACTAATAATGGGTGATGCCAACAGTAAATCGAAGTCATGGCAGTCCAAACGAACAGACGAAAGGGGCGAAGCCTTGGAGAACTGGATCACAAGAAACAACTTGTACATTCTAAATAAGGCAAACGAGCCATACACCTTCTCCACCGCCAACGGAGAAGAGAACATCGACGTAACCGTAGCAAGTGGAGGTATTATGACAGACACTGCATACTGGAAAGTGCTACCAGGGAAGATCCAAAGTGATCACAGATACATCGAGCTAAAAATCACCCTGAGACCGGAAAACATCAAGCCCGAGATGAAGTACAACATTCGGAATGTAGACGCGGAAGCACTTGAAAGATACGTACCCCAGATAAGAGAAAAGTTAGAGCTGAAACAAATAAACAACACAGAGCAAATAGACGAATATGTAGAAACCCTCACAAAGGAGATACTAATAATTACCGGCAAGTCATGCAAGACATCCAAAGTAACGAATAGGGAAACCCCATGGTGGTCAGCGCGCCTGCAAACCCTCAAAACAGGTGTCAAAACACGCAGAAAGACATATCAAACGCGAAGGCGAAGGAACGAGCCCGCAGAGGAAGCCCACGAAGCCTACCTGCAGGCTCTTGCCGAGTACAAGCGAGAGATTGAGAAGGCAAAGATCAACACGTGGAAAACGTTTGTAGAGGAAGACCTACAAAAGAACCCATGGGGCACCATCTATAGATTAGCGGCAAATAAAATAAAACTAATGACAACGACATCCAGCGTACTAAAATCAGACGGATCGACCACCGAGGTCATGCAAGACACTCTTGAAGAGATAGTAAACAAGCTTATGCCGGACGATGATCCAGACAGAGACACGCCGGCACACAGAGAAACGAGAGCGAGAGGGCAAAATTGCCTAGGAGACGATCAGCAAGAATGCGAAATCTCCGAAGAAGATCTCGACGAGGCGATAACGCGCATCACGCCTTACAAAGCGCCAGGTGCGGACCAAGTTCACTGCAAAATCTTGGGAATGTGTTACCCCGAGATTAAGAACGAACTACTGAGACTGTTCAGGGCCTGTCTAGAGCAAGGATCCTTCCCTAACAGGTGGAAAACGGGTAGCCTCATTACGATTAGGAGATCACCAGACAAGGATCCCAAAGACCCCAAATCGCTAAGACCTATCACGCTACTTAGCGAACTAGGGAAAGCCCTAGAGAGAATAGTCATTCGGAAAATCCTCGAAGCGCGCCCAGAAAGGGAATTCTTTAACAGCAGGCAATACGGCTTCAGACCGGGGAAGTCAACCATCGATGCCATAAGAGCGCTAACCGAACACATAAAAAAACACAGTATGGTGATTTACGCGGACATTTCAGGGGCATTCGACAACTTATGGTGGCCAAGTCTAATCGTGCAATTAGAGGGGAAACAGACCCCAGCCGCGATTATGAAAATGTTAAAAAGCTACCTAAGAGACAGGAAGGTAAGGTACACGGCAACATACTCGGAAACTGCCAAAGACATCACTAAGGGTTGCCCGCAAGGATCTGTGTTAGGACCATTCCTATGGAACGTCGTAATGGACTCCCTGCTAAGAGAACAGTGGCCTGAAAATACGACAGCGATAGCATACGCGGACGACGTGGCTATCTCGATACATGCGATTACAAGGACCGAACTAGAGGACAAGGCGATGCAAATATGGATTCGGGGTGAATTAAAGAACCCTTCGTATCTCTTATGTTTCTTTAGTTAGAACTTTCTTATTTGGCATATACTTAGATGTATTCCTAAAATATTTAAAAAGCGGTTTCAGGGATTTTGAAAAATTTGCCTGCAAAGGAGTGAAAAGGGGTAAACTGTGTTTTCACGAATTCCTCAATACCTCTTAGACGCGATAAGATATCGACTTGGTGTTTGCTTGCCTTGCAGGGGTATCCAAGGCAAACGTATAAAAATATGTTTTAAGATTTTGCCCTAAGCGACCCTTAAAGGTGCAAATCTGCATTCGGGGTGAATTATAGAACCCCTTGTATCTCCTGTGCTTGTTGAGTTAGAGCATTCTTTTTGTCATATAGATGTGTTTTTCAAATCTTTAGAAAGGGGTTTTAAGGTTTTTTGAATTTCGCCCCTAAAGCGGTAAAAAGGGAAAACTGAAAAGGGGTAGGGGGTTAAATATATTATTTATTTCTCCTCTGGGTTCACTTCAGGATAAAACGGGCTAAGAGAATTTTTAGAAATGTTACCCCAAGGTGTGAAAAAGGGTAAACTGTGTTTTCACGAATTTCTTACTATTTCTTAGAATAAAATAGGAGAATTTCTGAAATTCCATCTCCCGTGTGGTGGAAACGGGTATACTGCAATAATATATGGATACAGCATAATTTAATAAGTACATATATTTTAGATTTTATCTATTGTTATACTAAAACTATAGTTTTATCAATCTATACAAGGGTAACGACAATTACATACACATTTCCAGAGGTACGTGAAGAATAGAAGAATTAAGGAGAACTTTTTTCGGAAGAATATTGTCTCCTTTTTACCTATAATATTGTTTTGCAGCCTTTGTTAGTTTAGCGTATTGAGTGAGGAGAGGGGAGAGGGACGACTGCAGAATTCATTTAAGATTTAGAAGAAACAAACATTTGTAGTCCGTACGAAGAACGGGCATCTTGCTAGTTTCGCATAAAATTTAGCGTCGTGTCATACAGGCTTAACACCACACAGCGCCGTTGACATTAGATGTGTTCCGTGATATGTAGCATTATGTCATGTGTTTCAATTAACGAAAATAGGTAAACATTATATTATTTGAATATATGATTCCAAAGCTTATAACTACTGCTGTAGTTTTGCTGTTTAAGTACGATAGTTTGAACAAGAATACGATAGTTTTGAGTAGTTTGTACTATAGTTTTTCCTTCTGTGGTTGGCAACGCTGCACTTGCGGGACTCTAGCCACATTCATGATTTTATATGGCGTTGTTGTGCATGTGCATTTTCAATTCAGAGTATTTGTTACCATCGGTGTTGTAATACATTTGGTGATATCATTTCCGAATATTAAACCTTAAGACTTTTATCATTTAGCAATCATTAGTCAGGTGATGTCGATACAGAAGTTTGGGTAAATATTTTCAACACGTACCTGCTGTACCATTATTGGGAATGTAACCTAAAATGTGTGAATTGTGCATTTACTAGCGTGATTCGTTTGCCACAAACTTGCTAATTGGGTGCACTACATGCATCTGGCAGATACCGTACAGTTATCGAGTCCTCTACCTCAAAACATCAACAGCTTAAACGTTTGACGGTGTTCGGTATGTAAAAGTTTTGTTATAATATCTATTTATAAATGTCTATATTTCAGTAAGCAATTAAAAAACATTTGCAATATTATTTTTTTCTTTCAGAACCTCAGCAGAGCTCCAAGTGTAGTACCAGCCACAATAACGACGAGGTGTCTTGTTTACTTTTGCAGATTTACTTCATTGGTTGCAGGTAAGCATACAAATAATTGTCACTTGAATATGGGGAAAAGATTGTTAAAAGTCATAAAACGCTCTCTCGCTCAAAAATGATCAGAAATGTGCATTAACTTTCATGTTTATCTTGGATTTTCTAATGTTGTTTTGAAACCATATAACTAAGGCATGAAATAATTGGTTAGTTACTTAGAATACTGTCGTACATATTCAAATAAACAATAACAGGACTATTTATTATAGTTTCTAAGGAGATAGGTAATTGATTTTAGTTGACTATTCAAGTCACCTGTCATCTGTCAAAAATTGATCAATGAAAATCCAGATCTTGATAGTTCTTGACCAATAAAAAAATAGTAGCGGTTTAATCTTCCTATTTTAAACAAATGTTTTTATTAGATAAAAATCAATCTTCGTTTTTTGTTATTGTAGCAATTACATAGCTTGTTACTAGATTCACCGAAAAATAATTTGAAAAATTGGTTTAGTGCGTTGAATAGTTCCTTGAATACCATTCTTAGTCAAAGTTACGTAGATTATTTTTGCAGTAGTGTCACCACTCGTGTACGGTTGTGTTCAAAAATGTATTGTACAGAGATAGAGTGGCGTCAAAGCAAGAAGTACATAGGCGTGGCTATAGTTATGCGCCAATAGCCGGTATCAGTGCCGTAGCAAAGGGTATTTTTAAGGGGCAAATTAAAATTCTCATTTTAAAGAAAAACTTGACAACAGTTCAGACATCATCTGAATTTTGAAAGATAGTGTAACGAAGTGAACTAATGTAAAATATGTTCAATAAAATAAACAAATGTAAATTAATTACATACAAATAGTAAATAAAATAATATCATAATTCATTAATTACTGTCTGACAAAGGAGCACCACCATCGTCTTCACTGTCGTCGTCATCTCAATCACCGTATTCACAGTGAAAGCTTCTATTGCATGTTCTAATATATGGGCTTTCTTCATATATTTCTCTGCAACTTTATCTGCATTTTCACACACAGCGGACCAATTTTCTTGTGTAATTGCGTAAAATGTTTCAACTTCCAGTGCTTCCACATCTTCTAGTTTGAATGTGACATTTTGACTGGCAACCCAGTTTTTTTAACAAGGCCCATCATATTTTTTTGATTGGGTTCAGTGTTGGTGATATGGTGGTAAACGAAGTACGTTATGTCCATGTTCTTGTAGGAGGGTATCTAATTCGTAAATCTTGTGCCGAGGTTTGTGAATCTTAATCAATTCATACAGC
>CALNHX010011675.1:0-30385 GCA_940337035.1 Agriotes lineatus
GATTTGTTGTTTTTTGGCAACGTCTTTCGACAAACTAACTTTGACAAATTTATCAAGTTAGTTTGTATTGTGACATTGTCAGAACAAAAACATTTGCTTTTAATACTTACTGAAAAAATCATTGCAATCATTTTTATATAAAGCAATTATACAGTATGTCCCAGGATTGAGTTTACAATAGGTATGATTGACCAAAAATTTTCGAATTGGAATTTCATATTTTGGAATTCCGCCCTGCTTGGTGTGAAACGAATTTTAAGAATATTTTCAGTTTTTGAAAAACAAGTAGGCCTTGATAGGGAAGCGAAAACTATTTTATTTTCAGGTAAACTACTCGTTTTGTTCATGATACGGCAAAATTTAATTAAAAAAAGTTGTTGATAATAATAAATTATGGCCCTACACCAAATTTTAGAAAGATCGGTCGACTTATAAAAAACTTATTTTTTAGAAAATTGTATTTTATTGTCAGGTAAACTACCCTTTCTGTTCATGACACGGAAAAATTCTATTAAAGAAAGTTGTTTATAATGATAAATTATGGCTCTATAACAAATTTCAGAAAGCTCTGTCGACTTAGATTAAACCGTCATTTTTAATAAATGCAATTTGTTTAATCTAAAAAATAACGGTTTAATCTAAGTCCACTCTTTCTGAAATTTTGTATAGGATCATAATTTCTCATTGTAAACAACTTTTCTTAATACAATTTTGCCGTATCATGAACAAAAAGGGTAGTTTACCTGACAATAAAATAGAATCTACAAAATAAGTTTTTTATAAGTCGATAGATCTTTCTGAAATTTGGTATAGGGCCATAATTAATCATTATCAACAACTCTTCTTAATTAAATTTTGCCGTATCGTAAACAAAACGGGTAGTTTACCTGAAAATATAATTGTTTTCGCTTCCCTGTCAAGGCCTACTTGACTTTAAAAAATCGAAAGTAAACTAAAAATAAGTTTCACACCAAGCGGGGCGGAATCCCAAAATATGAAATTCCAATTCGAACATTTTTGTTCAATCATACCTATTGTAAACTCAATCCGGGGACATACTGTATATTGATTACATCCATTTTAGAAATTGAAAAATCGAAGGACTAACATTGATGTTACTGACGATAATCTACTAAATTCTGATCTTCTAAAAAAATATTCAGCGTACGCCACTAAGCAGTTGCTTGAAAATGCTTATCATTAAAACTTTCTGGACCTTAATTATCTATAACCGCATTGAGTGCGGTAATATTCATTAATAAAGCTCTTAATGATACTCGAATTAATGTGAAAAATAGTCTATAACAACACCGATGAAGATAAACATTATCAAAGCATTGATTTACAAGGATTTAAAAAATCGATCCTTTAAGTTTGAAAATCAACTTTTATTATCTAAAATTTAATATTTAACTCCTAGATCATTGACACTATAAAAAAAGACATTTAGCATCTAAAAACATAAAAGGGAAATATTTTGTCAAATAACATTTCTTCAAAGCTTTTAATACACTTGTTCTAATATTTAAACTTTTAAAAATGTTTTTATAACACTTGAAATAAAAATATTAGTAGATTATTTTTGTGCAGTTTCCATTCTGTACAGCGTGAAAATGTTCATAAAACTAATCGGCGTTATCGCAGCTATTAAGTAGGATCTAATTTTAAATAATAATATAATAATAGGGCCATTAATTTTAAAAATCTATTTCCTACAGACTCTCTCTGGACCACGCTATATATGTGTAAAACCAAAATATCGAATTAATAAAGTTTATTTCCAATAGTTAACGAGGCCGTCCCACACGATTTCGTGATGAAGAATACAATATATAATGTGAACACTTTAATTTCCATTTAGTTTTCTGTGTATGTACTTTCACTGAGGAAATAGTGGGCGAGAGTTCAATCCATGTGAGCTTTCCAACATAATTTTTTTGGTAGTTACCTAATATTTATAATGCAATAAAAACTAAGTGAGTTTAAACCAAACTTCTTATATATAAACGGTTTTTAATTAACAAAATTTACATCCAAACGTATTAGCATTCGAGGTAAAGGAACGTCAAATGCGCAACTGCGACCTCTGCATTTATGTGGCGCGAGTTGTATGTTAAAACTTTTATGGCTTAATCGTAACGAGGAAAGTTTAATTCTTGAGAAAAATCGCCAAGTGGGTACTAGCTACAGCAAGAATTTTTGTTTGTGAAAGCAGCCGTACCTACAAGTAGTAGCACTCGTTAACAACAGAGCTTCCTACCTTTGTTGCTTAAATGAATCGTGAACGAGAGCACTAATTCGTTTGAAAATATCCACCCAAGACATAAACATTTTATTATTCTACTTTACAGCTGTTCGCTCTCTCACAGAACGAGCTAATTTCGAGAACCGCATGAGTTTAGAACAGTTTCGGAGGAAAATAATACCAAAGCGAGAGCCAGGACTTTTGGAAATTTAAGACTCGTTAAGCTTCCCAATTTTCGTGAAACGCCTTTTCAAAAACGTCCTTTGCGCAGGTACAGCACCAAGGCCATAATTTACAAAACGCCGACATTCTTTTGGTGCAAATCAGAGTGCGTGTAATTGTCCAAACAATTAGCGCGTCAAAAGTAATTAGTAGCTTCCTGTTCACTTGTATGACTGTTACGACCGTGTTCACGAACCATTATACATACAAATAATGTAAACAACGGAATAGCTGGTTGGGTTTAGTTTTTATTACACAAATCCTACCTATATCATGCGCACAAGGTTGCGGTTTTCAGGATTAGAAAATAGTGAACATAATTAGACTTACTAAAAACCATCGATCGGAGCGATTAAAATGGAATAAAAAAGTTCGTAAATGAAATATACAATGTAATGCAGAGCTTAGCTTACGTCAACAATTTATTCGAATCGTTTTTACATCAAACATTTAATAACAATGCAAACGGTACTTATTAGGGATCGACCGATACCGGTAATCGGATACGAATAATCGGCCATATCGGCCGAATTAGGGATATATCGGTATCGGTCATATCGGCCTTCCGGCAAAAATGAATTTCCTTTCAATATTTAATATCTTAATATTTATTATAAGAAATGAACAATATAATGTAAACAACAATGTGGAGTATAAAATATAATTACAATCTAATATTGAAAATTCATTTTTTGTAAATTATTATGTAAATAGATATTAGGCTCTCGATCAAGTATGTTGCACCATGCAGCAAAATATCTTCCAGCTTCGCCTCGCTTCTGGAATGCACTGCATCAGCAAAAAAGAAAAAGGTAAAGGTTCAGGGTCATTTAAATTCCTCCAACTGGGGGCGGGCTGCTATAGAAACCTTGCGTCCCTCTTCAGCCAATAACGGAAATTTCAGGATGGGTGGAGAATAGATGAGAGGCCAAGAAAGGTGGAGGAGTACTGCCCCGACATTCGCTTCAGAGAAGGTATTTAGGAAAACCACGTGAAAACCTGAATCAAAGCAGACGGCCACGGGAATCGAACCCACGCCACGACTGGTAACCACTAGTCCACAGAGCTCGGTCCATCAGCAAAAACATTCGATTAGGCGATGCCATTTTAAGGTCTTACATCATCAGAAATTGTTAACGATACTAATAGGTCACAAGTAAAAATGATTATGTTAAACTGTGGTATTAAAACAAAATGGCAAGAAGACACATGCATAAACGAACCTAAGCATGAGTTCGTATTTAGGGAATTACCCCGTCCGAATCCAGCAAGCAGCGGCGCACACGTGCATGCATGCAGTCAAAAAGTAGTGGGAGAGAGCAATGAGAATATATCGGCCGATATATCGGCGTATCGGCCTCAATAATATGGGTATCGGCCGATATATCGGTATCAGCCAAAAAACCCGTATCGGTCGATCCCTAGTACTTATTCTTGTCATCAAGTTTATTTTTAAAAGAAATTCTTTTTCCAATTATGACATCATCATTATGCTTCTAAATGGCAGGCTATAATTTAAAACACCTTTAAGATTCTAATTGTAATTAACTCTCCAATAGTAGAGTATTTTGCCACAACATTACCACCAAAATATAAAAAACATTGTTTGTTTTAGAAAACAACGCTAATAAGGTGTTCTAGTACATCGTATTTTGCTATATGATATTTGGTTTAGGGCGAAATAATCTAATTCCAACTAATTGCAGATTACTGAGGAACGTAAATGAAGCTTTAGAGAGCAGAAAACATAATTTTAATGGAAGTTAATAGGTACTAGAAAAATTAAAAATAAAAGAAAACTATGCAAACACATCATACCCATATTTTCTATGTTCTTCTAAAGCCTCAATTTTAAGCTAATCAAAAATCACAAAAGTTATTCAAAAGTAAAAGTATAAAAAACCAATAAAAAAATTAAAACTACTCATTAATAATAAAAAATGCCTCAATGTTTCTGAATTAAAACCATTACTAACTATAGTTTACAAGATAGATTTGAAATATTGTATTTGTTATCACTAAATGGTGATTTTATGTTAACGAAACTTAATTGAAGTCAATGCCAACAAAATATGTTGATATTTTTGAATTGCTATATATTATGTTACTGTTTTAGTGTGTAGAGAGAGTATATAATTTAATTTAAAAATCTGCATGTGAATACGAAAAATTGTTAAAATGTACTACTAAACGGAAATTCACCTAAAATCGCGAATATGTTCAACACACGCAGTACTCCATCTACCTCTTTGTACAAATTCTTGTTGGAATCACGTGTAACAAGCTTGATTCCTAAGCTGTATATGCGTACTCAGGACGAATAGACATAAATATAACTATAAAAGTTCAAAAGAACACGTACATTAAAATCTATACAAATATTTTAATTAAAACTTACACCCTGCATATACCGGGTGACAATGGGACCAGGGCCATGCCTCTATCTCCGTTACTTATGAATTAATTTTGATGAAATTTGATACAAGGATACTAGAGATAATTTCGGATTGACATAAAACTATAATCAAAATGGCCGACTTCCGGTTTCACCGGAAATAACACTAACTTTGATTTTTTAAATGGTTCATCCTGTATATTTTATGTTTTTCGCAATTTACGACTCAAATTACATACAACAATCCTGCCTAATTTGCTTAGGTATAATTAATTATTCTCCAATTCTAGATAAAGATAAAGTAGTGCATGATGCATATCGTTAGATTGGTAATTAAATTTGCTGTTTAATGGCAAGATGGCCCTTGGTAGGTGCCATTTAAAGAAACGTGACTTTTTCTTAAAAAACGTGTTTAGCAAATTTTGTTCTTTTATTAAGGGTTTGTTATTGACTTCATTGATAAAATAGCTAATATTATTAGTTGCTAGAGTCATATTTTTTCAAGTCACAGCCTTCTATCATAAAAACTAAAAGTTAAAAAAAATTTTGTCTGAAAAAATGAAAATTTGGCGCGACTAGTTTATGTAATTTGACTTGTAGATTCTGAAAAACATAAAATATACAGAGTGATCTATTTAAAAAATCAAAATTGGTATCATTTCCGGTGAAACCACAAGTAGGCCATTTTGAGTATATTTATGGGTCAATCAAAATGATCTCTAGTACTTATCTTCATATAAAATTTTATTTAAATCGATTCATAAATAAAGAAGATATAAGCATGGCCCTGTTCTCATTGTCACACGGTATAACACGCTTCAAGCAGTCATTCCTCTTCCTGAAAGAATGTTATTAATTATAAACAAATTTTACTTTCAGAAACTGTTGTCCTTTATTCAGCATTACATAAATCAGATCGTTAGGAATATGGGAACAGATAAAAATATAGATAGCTACAATATAGATTTTTTGTCACATGCAAATTTATGAATATCATTTTATTTGCATAATTACTAAATTCTAAAAATCAGAGAAAAACTTGCTCATAATTTACTACACGACCCATTAGACTTAGTCAACACGTTCAATTAATATGTAGCTTTAGTTTGGCGTTTTAGGGATTATTTTTTTAGTTTATGTCAATGTTACAGGAAATGTATGAAACCTAGGAATTGTATACAATTCCTAGGAAATGTATATAATGCCGAGCCAATTTAGGAAATGTGTAAAATAATTAATCAAAGATTCTTTAATACATACATTTCCTAGGAAATGTATGCATTTCCTAGGCATTGTATGCAATTCCTAAATGGTACTAGGAAATGTATGAAAATCAACATTATACTGTAGAATTTGAGAATGAATGAAAAATAAAACACAGATGAACTGAGCTTTTTCTTAGCAGTGTGACGATTTGTTAGTGCTAGTAACCTAACCTAACCTAACCTACCGACATGACATCCCTAATTTAACACATTTCCGATTCCAGGTTAGGAAATGTATAAAATTCCTAGGAAATGTGTATAATAAAATTTATTTCACACATTTCCTGACGGTTTTAGGCATTATATACATTTCCTAGGAATTCTATATAATGACGGATTACATACATTTCCGGTAACATCAATACAAAAAAAACGCTCAGTATCATTTCCTCATGTTATATATTACATGTAACAAATAGTTTACTGAATGTTATTATAACATAATAGATTGAATTAAACATGTAAAAAAATAATTTACTTGAAAATATGAGCAACGCTTAGGGCCGGTTGCAGAAAGCAATGTTTAAGTCTGGTGTTAGCTAACGCGACGTCAAAGTGAACAAAAACGAATCAAATCTCAAATGCTTATGGTAACTAATACATTAGTAAACAAAATTTGATGCGATTTTGTTCACTTTGACGCGACGTTAGCTAACACCAGACTTAACATTGCTTTCTGCAACCGGCCCTTAGAGTATGAGATAATAAACGCAATAAATATAACTCTCACGATGTTTTTGTCTCAACCAACATATTTCGTGAATAAGGTGGATAGCAGAACACAAGTGCCATAATTAACACGATTTGCGATTAACCGAAAAACATAACAAATGTGGGAGTAATGCCAAACTAAAAAGGTTGCTAACCGCCTAAAATCGAAATCAGACAGTGAGCAATGAATAGTAATAAAACGGTAATGAAATGTAGCTAATGGGCATTTATTGATTCCAATTACATTAAGTTCTGTATGTGTTGTGTTTATGCGCATTTGGTAGCAGTGTAGGGAAAGCAAATACTGATTTGAAGAAGTTCCACATGCAATACTACAAGGGGCAAGGGCAAGTTAAAAATCTGTACGTTAAAAAGTTAAACATGCCACCGTCAATGGCCGTTTATTTTTTTACTAGCGTAGCCATCAATTACAACGATTTTACTGTGCAAGGCAGTGGTATGTTCATGTACTCCTTATCCACGTCAAGAGAATTTTGACCTATTACCTGAGCTCAGAACCACGAAGCATCTTTAATTCTCCTCGTTTTTGCCTTTTTGATCAACACTACTATCGGCTTATTAAATCTTCTCTTGTCAAATGGCTGTCTTGGGTTTGTCGATTTCGATGTGTTGTATAGTAAGTAACATAAAAAGAAGGACCGTTATGATTATGCAATGAATAAGTTTTTATGGTTGGATTATATGGGTTAAAAACATAAAATGAACCTACAACAGGCGCGCTAAAATGTGGTAATGTTTATTCTCTCGCGTTAAGCACACTTTCAATTTGATGGGTACACAATGGAGCATTAACGCGAAATTATAAATTGAAGCGCAGTATAAATCAATGAATAATTAGCTGTCAAGAGAAATAAAATAAAATTTTTAAACGTTAGGCATAAAAATTGTTAAAGATAACACGCTAGTTTCGTTTTATATGCTCTTGTCCTATTGTTTCAGTCGTAACGGAATATTTGAAAACAATTACACCTACCTCCGATTCAGTCGAAGGCAATTTTCAAGGCGCATTTATCATCAAAAGTTAATAAAAAACGTCGAATCCGCGAACGCCCACGATTCCGCAAGCCACCTATACCGAAGTGTTTTTCTAAACAGCAGTTAATCGAATAAGCCGCAAAAAATCGATCATCAACTTTATTTCATGCAATAATAACAATCGCTTTGTTAATTTCCGTGGATTCCTTAACTTTGGGCATGCACCGTACTGGTAATTGCAGTTGTATATTTTAAATAGGAGCGATTACGTTTATGACTGGAAAATAACGGTTGGTGTTTGAGTTTAGACTATGGCGTTTTATAACATGTTTTCGATTAATCACGTCGGCCACAGTCTGAGATGCAATAAGCCGACGACGAGTTTGGGGTTATTGTTATTATTTAGTTGGCATTACGGCCCACGTTCCATATTTCATTCGCCCGGTCGCCGCCAGGAGGAGCGGCTGCAAGTTAAAATCATAGATATATAAGTACAAGATACGGCGTGCCGTCGATATAGTGGAACAAGACGTACCATCTATTTCTGTCACTCTCAATGTGTGAATTACGTATAGCGCTATCCTTTAGAGAGGTACAGTCGCGGAATTAAAAATCCGGACGAGTCTTATAGAGGATTTTTGCAATTTTTGGGTAATGTAAATTAGGCTTTGCGTTTCTAGGTTAGCAATTGACAGTTAAACAATGATGCATGCTGTCATATGCGAGTAATTATTTTGACTTTGACTAATTTCACCAGGTAACGTGATAAGTAAAGTAAAGTAAGATATACACTGAATCATTTTAAATGTCCGGATTTTTAATTCCGCGACTGTACTTGGACTCGCCATTGAGATAAATTCTAATAAAATACATTTAACTCGTGTTACATGGTGCCAGAGATAGTCTTTTTGGTCTCAAGATGCTACAAAATGTAGAAAAGAAGTAATCGTATAAATAAACACAAATTAGAAAACATAACCTTAACAGGTAACACTTGATAACCTCACTCGATGAGGTGTGGGGGTGTGCAAGATATTCACTCGCTAACGCCTTTGAGTTTTACGGTTGATAATAATAGCCAAAGAGGATATATCCTCTTTGATAATAGCAATCAAAACCATTGCTAAAGTTCAATTTTCGAAGAATAAACTGTGAAATTGTATGACACTTCTGACGTTTTCATTTCAAAACTTCAAAATTAAGCGTACGAAGCATTGTATGAAATACGTCTAAAGGGAGAGAGAAATAAAGTGATATAGGTTAGAATGAAATGGGGGAAGGTACCGAACTCCGTGATATGTTATTTTAAGATTCGACGTACGTTTACATGTAGTGAACGTATCCTGTACTAATATATCCATGGTTAAAATCGCCTTTTATTGTTGGACTCATTATAAAATCTCTTATTTTCGGAGGCGGAGATGTACATATAAATCAAATCTCAAGTCACGTACCGTTGTCATGCTTCAATATTCCAAAGACAATCACCACACATAGATAAGCTACTGCGGTTGTGCATAAATGCATCTGACTTATTAAACCTAAGCAAACAGCACCACAAGGCGAACTTTGTTTATTGACTTTCTATTAGACTAATACAACACAAGCAATATTATATACATTTTCGTTTTCGTGGACTGAAAACTGGGTATGTATGCAAAGTCTAACTAAATAGGTATGTCTATGAATTCATATTCCCACGGCAGAATAATACGAATACCTAACTCCACAAGCCATTATCATCGTAAATCCCCGAATATCCTCGTTCGAGTTCAAAATGGCAAGGCACCACAGAATTTAAAGTGAACGTTTATCTACAAAGATCAAGAGTAGTTTCCATATAACCTTGTTTATAATATTATTTTTATGGACATTTTCCGTGGACACCCTGTTTTCAAAAAATGCCGGAGTTAAACAAAGTAATACAAAGAACACTATAAAAGTTTTGCAAAACGTATTTTCCTTCACATTCAATACACGTTTGCATTCTTCAAAACCATTCACGTTATATCTACGTGCTGGACACATTCTTCTTGATCTCATGGCTTCAGTTTCCGCTCTGAGAAACGCGTACCTTTAAGTAGATTCGTCCCATGCCTGCAATCACAGGATGTAAGATCAGGACTATAGCGAGGGCGTACAAACAGTTTCAATCTGGTCGTTTCTAAATAGCCACACACCCATTGGCCCAATGTGCAGGTGCGTTGTCGTGTGCAGAAACCATGTGTGGGATCATGACTTTGGACGGAGACTTTTGCGCTCCTGCTGGCATAGATAGGTGTACCACTTAGCAGTAGCCGTCTTTCCAGTCTCCAACATTACGTACTCCAAATTTCCCCTTGCTGCGAAGACCACGGCAATCATTCTCTTTTTCACTGATCTTCTGTGATTTCGTGGAGACATTGTAGTAATAAAGCCACGTTTCATCGCCTGTCTCGATGCTATTAACACTACTAGAAGTTCTATTTTTAAACTGCCACATTTAATTGTTCATTTAGGCTGCATATTTACCTGCCGGTTATGAAACCCTTTTAGCACGGAGAATTTAATGTGTGCAAGCAAGCTTTTATTTTTGTCAAGAGATTATCGCAAGATGGATGCTTGTGCTTCCTTCCGGTTATGATAGCTTTCCTAGTGTTCGGCATGGCATTGCGAAATTTGTGTCTAACTAAGGAACAGTCGTCAAGCAATCCGTAGTGTTAAAAAGCAGTAAGCAGATATGAGTCAGTGTTCATAAGACCTTCGTTAAATTTTAAAGGTTTTGGATTGAGAGAATTGGTAGCGTATTAAGTTAGGCCACACATACCTGTGTATTTCAATAGTTGCAATTTTCTACGTGTAGAAATAGGCAGAGCTCTGGTATGAGATTATTTCGCTTACAAAATTGTAGTATACCATTGTTCTTTGCTGTAGCCTTTTTTGGGAGGATGGCCTATTTTCTTCTGGATGGCCTGCTTTTTGAGGTTACTTGGAGAATGTGGTAATTGTTGCAGAGATTCTGGTACCATTCTGGCTAGTACCAGTTGAAGACGGGTGGAATTCAGAGTCGAAGACTATTTGTGGAAGAGGGAATCAGTGGCGTAGCTCATTACAGGAGCTCGGAAGTGTTCGTGACCTGTTTGTGGTTATCAACTGAACTAAACTTTCTGGAGATGGCGTGCAGGCATTTCCGGCTGTAATTACGCCAGTGCATTTCATTCCGATATGGTGTAGTGGTAGAAATATGTATTATATTCAATGTAATCGTCATACGATTTTGCATCTGCCTTTGAAAGTTCACTTCGGCTGTTGTTAAGACGTGGACATTAGTCCAGTCCATTCCATTTCAAGTTTTATAAATCCAGGCTTCACCTTGTCAAATTATAGTTGGTTAATAAAGTTCATTACCGTATTTAACACATTAGGAGTAATTCCTGTGATGGGGAACATATTTTTACTGTTTAAAGCTAGCGATGTTGAGCTAAATTAAGTCGCTGATTGGCTACCTAATTTTTACATTGGTGTAGAACTGAATAATGTCATATTCGATTACTGCCACCCTGATGATGTAATTTTTCATATAGTGAGGGGAAAACATATGCAGGCGCCTGGACGATAAACTACTTATAAGGAAACTTACACGTAATTTGAGAAAGTGTGAAACATAATCAGTCAGTGAGAATATTTTATTGTTCGTTTAAGAAATTGCATTATTGCGTTAACTTTTCGGATCCCTATCAGTAGCAATTTCAGTCACTTAGTGGTTTGTCGTTTCAAGAATGTAAGGGTGAACGTGCCAGTTAGAACCAATTGACGCTGTTCAATTTTTTCATCGCCTCTTATGGTAAGTCGAAATCAAACCATTCTCCCGTGTTAGTGGGTGACATGTTCCCGTTTGAAAACAACAAAAACTTTCTCGGCCTTTCGCGATACCACACAACACAGTGCCGCATATAAGGTCTTTTGTATCTGTCGTGCGTCAACCTTGTATATTACATTTTACTCACCATTGTGTGTGTTGTAGTAATAGGTTATCAGCCTATACTAAGATGAAGAAGATTTTAAATACTACGCCGTCTTCTTTGTGGCCGCCCTACAGCCCTTCTGTCATGAGAAATGCTGGAATAATGACTACGCACCTTAAGAACTTGCGAACATGAAGCAACTGTGGAAAGTCTATACCTCAATGGGACAACAACAAGAAGAACACACGATGTTAATACATTATTGAATAAATTATAGAAATAGCTAAACATTGCATTAACAATTCATATTGTTAACCAACTAAAATCCAACTAAACAATGTTCTATTTCTATTTAAACAAGTCTGCCCCTGCATTTCCACCATTGATAAATGGGGTCGTGACTTTAATCTGACCGTACAGCATTCAATACGATCTCCGTACTGGACATCCAAAACGACCACCAAAGATCATTGAAAATGTGCACGAACTGTTGTTAAAGAATCGCCAGTTGAAGACATAAATACAATAAAGCTGAAGCTATAAACATTTACAAGGAGTATGTGACGTACGTACTAGCGCGGCAAAAAAAATCACACGATACTTAATCTAACTTAAGTTGGTTTTATCCACAGTTGCTTAGTGTGAATCTGACTACTTGTCATTTGTCACATTTAGGGGTTATTTATTGTCATATTACTAGCTTATTGAGGTTATGTTGAGAAATGGTGTTTCTTCCGTGACCAACTTCATCAACCACACGTTGCAGTGAACATCTCTCTTCTAGTTTTGTTGTAGCAAAGAACATGATTTGTCACTTTAAGTTTTGAAGGTAGAATGTCAATTGTACAACTGACAATTGAGTGACTTTAATCCATTTGATAAAACCATACATACACAAAGCAAACAAACCATGCGAACTCTTTTGGCCGCAATAGTACATTGTAACCACTGAATTGGATATGAAAAAACTATCGGCAAGGCGGGTGCAAAATTCTTGTGAGCGTTTACGGCGCTTTTGAAAGGACAGAGTAGATTTTGTGCTGATGAAACTGATGAAACGTAAGTCAATCACCATATATCCGAAACAAACGAACAGTCCAAGTAGTGAAGACACAGTGGTTTCCCACCACCAAAAGAAGACGCAGCCTGTAGCATCGGTAGGAAAAATTGTGGCTTATATATCTTGAGATTCTCAAGGTATTCTATACTAATTAAATATCTTTCCAAATGCCCAACTATTACAGGCGAATACTACGGAGGGCTTTCGGATCAACTAAGACAAAATATCAGGGAAAGGCGGCCTTGGCATGGCTTAGCAAAAAAGAAGATCATTTTCAACCAGGACAATGCAACTCACTGTGGCAAAAATTAATGAATTCGGCCTAGCATTGTTGGCCCATTGTTGCCACACAAAAATATATCTACATAAATGATTGCGAATAACTAAACTATTATTTATAATTTGTACATACTCGTATATAAAGTATAAAACTAAGTGCCATGGAGAGCATGGAGAGCCATGTCGTTTCTGAATTCACAACTACTGACAGCTACTGAAATAGTTATTTATGTATCTAAGTCGAAAAATTGGATTTTTAGGGACGAGGCGATAGCCGAGGCAAGCAATCAGGCAAAGCCATAAAAAGCAGTTTTTGTCCGATGTGCATCTTACATTTTTCCGTCAATCGTCATAATTTAAAAAAACATAAAAGGGTAGTGTGAATTATAAGATTTGTTGTGACCAAAAGCGTTTGCGACTGAAAAAGGTTTGCAGACAAAAACTTAATGGTGTCCGAAAAAGTGAAATTTTTTGTAAGTAAATACGTCCGTAAAATCACAATTTATAGAGAAGTCGACGGAAATACACTTCACCGCAAAATTAAAGGATCAGAAATAAAAGTGCAATTTTTTTTTTGTCGTTGAAAATATTGTTATGAAACTCATACGCAATAAACATAGCACTATTTATCGCTACATACATATATTTTAGGAACATTCACATCTTAAGATATGACAAAAATGTTGCTTCATAACAAATACTGCAGAAATTGCAGAAGTCTTGTAATTGTAAGTTGCCTGTCAGGGTGTTCTAAACAATTAATACAGTAATATAAATCAAAATAAATGGCAGCTGATGTCCAGAGAAACTCTCTTGCGCAGGTAGATGTATCTAAAGTGGCCACACTGCTCAAGGAAGGCTATACTGAGAGAGAAGTTGCTGCAAGGCTTTTGGTTGCGCAGTCAGTGATTTGTATAGTGTCTCGGCGATTTCGAATGACATGGAATTATACCAGAAGACCTGGCCAAGATCGTAAAAAGAAAACCACCAGGCGTGAAGACCGGTATTTGGTCGTAACATCGAGATGTGAAAGGTTCATCACTGCTCGATCTCTGAGGAATGATCTCCAACGGTCCACCGGAACAGTCATTAGCTGCGATATCGTATTGAGGAGACTAAATGATGCTGGTATGATGTAGTATATTATATCATGAGAGCGAAGCCCGAGGGCAACAACCACTCAAGGGATTTAGGCATTTTAATCCCGAGGTATATACGCTATTTTTTGCACTTTTGGGAACATTATCATCAAACATTTCCAAAATTTGGAATCTGTCAATTTGGAAACTGACAATTACAATTTATTAAAAACTGAATTGCAGCAGGTCCTGGATAGCCTGAATCAGTTGGCAGTATTGAAGTGTATTGTCAGTAAATGTCAAATTCTAGATTTGCAGGTTAAGTTTTGCGTCAGTGTGCGTCAAATGACAAACAAAACCTAACCTACTAACCTCGTGTGTACATAAATTTACCATAGTTACGGTATCATTTTTACTTTAGTCCCTAGGGGTTAAATGAGCTACTTTAGTCCCTGTTTACAGGGACTAAAGTATCAACTTTAGTCCCGGAAGTGCAAAAGATTACATTTGATCATTGTGAATCAAGAAACGACCTGCCTCTCCAAATTCATGACAAGACTTGATTCCACGACTTTTGCGACCCGTTATTTGAGTGAAATGAAAGCAACACATTAAAATATTGTAGGCTAATAAGCATTTCAACTGTATCCGTGTTCTATTAGCTTATTTAACGCCAAATGTAATCATCTGAACATTTCTGGAATTCTTAGGCATAAAGATGATTTAAATTTAACTAGCTGCTTCTACAGGCATATTTATATAAGGTATTCGGTGTTGTACCTATTTAGAAAATTTGTGATAATTATCTACGCCGATTGGCATACACAGAGAGCCACTTACTTTTTCATATATATTTTTTTTCATTTAATGGGCGGTCGCCATCGTACTGCTTTAATTAATGGGGCAAAATTTCATTTACCAAATTCACAGTACAAAACAAGTTTTCTTTAAATTATAAACTCCAACTAAACGTCCCATAATATCAGTTCTGATGGTAATTTTATTACTCATATTTAACATTAATTTTACAGTTTGGAAGCAATAAAAATTTAATTGCCTATGAATCAAAATTTTACGAAGATTTAGTTCTGGTTAAATTGGTTACTACAAATAAACTTTAGGAAATATTCGTATAAAACCCATTGATTCTTTCCCATAACTAATTTTGATCCATCCCGATATAGCATCAATTTAAGTAACAAAATTCACGATCCTGTTTACACATGTCATCATTTGGAGTAGTAATATCCGCCATATATTGAAGATTTTCATATAATTTTTTAAGATAGTAAGATTAATTCGCCTCTCAAACAAGGGAATCTTGTAGTGTAGGATATAATAAGAAGATACCTGAGCAGCTTCAAGTTAATTAAAGTTA
Source organism: Agriotes lineatus (assembly GCA_940337035.1). NCBI lineage: Eukaryota > Metazoa > Arthropoda > Insecta > Coleoptera > Elateridae > Agriotes > Agriotes lineatus. The sequence goes on from CALNHX010011675.1 coordinate 15,575, forward strand.
GTTTCATTTAACGTTAATAACAATGTAACAATGAGAAAATAATATAATTTAGCTAAAATTAGAATATTGAGCCTTATGAAAAAAAGTAGTGACGATTATCTGCTTATAGATGAACCATAAAAACACATGTTTTCGTTAGCACTAGTAACTAGTAACTAGCGAATAATAATTTGCTCCAAAAAATATTCACTTTAACATGTTCATATTACATCCACCTCTCTCAGTTTCATTATTTTATAATGCATCAAGTAGATTATATCATATGTATATATCATATTTCTATTAGAACATTTTCTCATTTGTGAAGACATTTCTAAATACAACTAAAAATAGTAACACCTGTTTCTCAAAGCAATTTAGCCTAACAAAGAGTACAGTGAAGAATTAAACCGAATTAAGTGCGTGTCCATTCTACCATTCCACCAGTAGCTTGTTTCAGTATTTAACAAATGGTAAAGTTTCTCTTTTTTGTGCATGTCTTGTAATTCCAGAGTTCAGTCGACCAAATTAACCTTTACCTACCGAGCTGTCATCTTGATTGATCAGCCCGCTTACTGTATGCAGAGAATTAAAAAAATATTGCGCCTCTTACCTAAATCTCGTATGGTAATTTTAGCTGTCATTTTTTCGAGTTTTATTGTTGCAACTACGATCAAATAATCTAAGCTTCGGTTTAAACCGATAAGAAAGTTAATACATCAATCTCCGAGCAATGGCTCTTCGAAACAGTTAGCTCGACGCAGTAGCGGCCCAGGTGTTTTTACATCAAGGCTACTAGTAAAATTAAAGGTTTCTTGTGTTTATCGGCTTCTGTCATTAAATCTTTGTGAAAAGTGAATGTATGGAGTATACCATAATAATTTCCTTGGTATACGTAAAATTTCACCATTTATTAAGTCGAACCTCAATGATCATGACACAAGCTTAATTCATATTAATATTTCAAAATGGGAGTTACATTTAAATCATTCAAAATATTTATTACATTCCTCATATCCCTACTACTTGGATTATTTTATTGACGGTTAAGCCTCTATACGTTTTCAATTATTTTTGTATAAACTTCAAATAATACACATACAGGGTGTTTCATAACGTACAGAAGAGACTGAAAGGATAGCTAGAGAGGACCAAAATAAAGTTATTTTCTTAATAAGCTTCTGACCAAAACCCAATAACATAAAAATAAGAGCAATTTAAAGTTCTTGTAAATTAGTGCCCACTTATTGAATACCGCTGGTATCAATAAGAAAAAATTAGAAAGAATATTACTGGCTTTTTGTTTCCGTAGAAAAATATTTCTTACCACACCCGATAATTTGCTGTCGAGGTAGTTTAATTTTAAATTATACAGAAAACACACCATTTTAAATAAATAACACGTATTTTCTAAATTACAATTTTATTATTAAATAAGCTACAAACATTTCACCATAACAAAAACATTCACATTAGGTGCTCGAAATGCTGACCCTGTATTTCAACGAGCATTTGCGCTCGACGAATCTAGTTTTTCGATACTCGAAATTGTTGGTATAACCGCTCTGTTGCAGTGTTGATACGAGGATACAATTCATCGATTGTATCAACTTCGGTGGCATATACCAATTCTTTTATAAAACTCCATAAGAAAAAGTCCACTGGGTTGAAATCTGGACTGTGTGGGGACAATGAAATGACTCCACCCCGACCGATCCATCTTTGCGGAAAGATGGTGTCGAGGTAATCTCGTACGGCATGATTAAAATGTGAAGGGCAGCCGTTATGCATAAACCACTTATTACGGCGCACATCCAAAAGAACATCTTCGAGAAGCTCTGGCAGAAATTCTTGTAAAAACTGCAAATAAGAATGGCTATTAAGATGTGCTGGTAATTCACAAGGCCCTATTAAGATGTTCAAAATACCAGCGTACATATTCAAACCAAAACGCTGCTGAAAGCTACTCTGGCGAATCGCGTGCGGATTTTGATCAGCCCATATGTGGAAATTGTGAAAGTTGAAAACACCATTCCTAGAAAAACAGCATTCATCTGTCACCAGTGCGTATATTTGAAATTCTGCTTCCCTATTAGTGCGCTTTAGCAGCCATTCGCAAAACTGCTTCCGCAGCGGATAATTTGTAGGAGTCAGTCCTGGCTCCTTTTGCAGATGATAGGGGTACAAACCATTGCTGCTCAATGTGCGCCAAACAAAGGATGGAGAAACTTCAACTTGATGGAAAATGCGGCGTGTACTTGTAGTTGGATCAGCATCAACCATTTCTAAAAGTTCTTCTTCCACATTCACCCCATGTTGATTTGGTTTGCCACCACCATGACCTTTCTTAGGTTGTAAATTTCCAGTCTCTCGTCCGCGTTGGACTACTCGAAGAAAAGTATTTTCGGAAGGCGTTTAACGATCTAGAAATCTTTCCGGATACATAGGTACCTCTTGCACGTGCAGCGTTTTCTTCAGCAGCTCCCTATATAATAATCTTATCTACATATTCCTCGTTACTGTAGTGAGCCATTTAAGTCGAATTAAATACTTAATAGTTGATGTATCTTAATTTTGCCGTTTACATGGCTTAACACTAAAAAAAATCTACTGCTACTTGTTTTTCAGTTATTAAATAGTCAGCGGTTCTCCATCAGTGAATACCAATTTTTAAGCATTTAAAAGAAAAACTCAAATAGCCGTAGTAGTAGTAGTAGTATTTTCGGGAAGACTCGTGTCTAGCAAGTAGGCTTTCATAGGTGCTTTTTGCCAACCCCGTGGACAAGGTCTAGGCATGGAGAGCACCAGGTATCTTAGTCCTACTTAGAATTTTGCCGAGACTAAGGAGTTGCAACCTTAGCAAGGGATCTTTTACATGCTACACATCATAGTAACATGGGACCCACGGCATTACATCACTTCCGAAAGATGGCATTCTGTAGAGGCTTTCATCCGCATTTTTTAATTTTTAAAAACCTCACCGGAATCGGGAATCGAACTCTCGACCCTTAGATCAGTAGCCAGAATGCTTACCAAATAGCCGTAATTTTTATGTCATTTATTTATTATTATTATTATTATTATTATTTTAACTCAACATTGTTTAGTTAACTCTAAAATATCCCCTGATTGAACTTAAAACATAAACTACTACCTCAGTTTGTAAAGAATGCTAGTTAATTTATTCAACTTTAACTTGCTGCAACTTTCTTGGTGTTGGTTGGGTTTTGGTTGGAAGTTTATAAGAAAATAACTTTATTTTGGTCCCCTCTAGTTACCCTTTTAGTCTCCTCCGTACGTTATGTGACACCCTGTATATTTTTTAAATTAGGGCCGCCTTTCGTCCAATTCGCAGGAACGCTAATGATTCGGTGTGTATGGAAAGTTACACATTTAAGGCGCATCGCTGTTTGATTAATTCCGAAACTCAATCGTTGGTTGAGGATAGCGACCACGCTCGCGAATCACGATTTAAATGAATTATGTATCGAGGTGTGGGAAAAAACACCTTTGTAAATCATTCATATCTAAAGACATATCGCAGATCTGCAATTTCACTACGTGGATGAAATATAAACACCGTCTTGGACTCTTGGGTAATAATACAATTTGAAACTTTAACTAAGGCAGCTGTCTTTGGAAAGTACGCGCTTAGAAATTGTTAGGGACTTTGATTAATAATTTAATGGGGGCTTTAATGCTCCAATGACTATTTAACGTTAGTTTCATGGATATGTAGTGTTTACTTTCGCCCAGCATGAAAGTGCTTTGATCTATGGCACGTTTTCGTAAAATGCCAAAACGTGAATCGAGAAGTTCAACCCTAATTTTATAATGTAAATATAAATCATGATTATTTGCGATTACTACTAATTTAAAATATTAACTTTCTTGAAGTACTAAGATTTTCCCTATTATGGGAAAGGATATATTTTAATATTGTTAATCTGCATACAATAGAGACGCCTTATTTCACATTTCTTATTGCAAAATTGAAATTATCCGGCTTTACTGAAATTTAATTATGGATTAAAACCATTATTTCTGGTGCTATTAATAATTTTGTTGGTTTTAATTTGCATTGTAATTTAGCAAAGCTCGAAAGCCATTCCACGTTATTCGATTTTTATATTGGTTTACATTACCGTAACATATAACTTATACAATTTGGAATTTGAATCTGTTTTTCTATTATTATTATTGTTATTGCTTCTAATTCGTTTCCGAGTATTATTTGCAATAACATAGAATTGGAAAACTATAGTATTGCAAATTGAATAGCTAAGCAATTAACTAGAAATTTATTTATGACTGCACACATGACTGTAAATGCTAATCCTTAAAGTGCATGCAGTCGCAATACGGGCAGTTTTCTATTAAGGTATATGAAATAAGTTTTATTTAAAAAATATCCCTGCAACTATATATTAAATATAAGCAGAAGACAACATCACTCTCTTCTAAATGGCATAAAGATGTTACGTAATCTTCATAAATGTACTAATACGAGGTGTTTCTTTGAGGTCATAATAGTTTACGTAACAAGTCCGGAAAGAGCATCTTTACAGGACGGGTAGCCACATTTTAGGCAGATGCCGAAGGCCTAAAATAATCAAGCAGGTTACTTTTATTCCATTTCAAATGAGCGGAAACGATTTTTGAAAGTAATAAATTGTGTGTTTTAAAGACATTAATTGGCAGCGTTCAAATGATATAATTGTATCCAATACATAATCGAAATGAATTTAAATGGAAAGTTTTATTTTCAAAATCTTACAGAAGTCATCCATAAACCTCATATTAATTCGTTCCATAAAACTGTGTAGTGTTAATTTCATGCTATTTTAGGTAATTTGTTATTAGAATCCTACTTTATACAAATAACAATATCCTGAAAGAATTAAAAAGGTGTACACATTTCCCCAGATTCAAAATCGAGCAGAATCGTATACCGTTCAAACATGAGAAACGGAAATACGAAGGGTAAGACACAAATGGCAGTAAGCGGAAGACAGGCGTCAGAGAGCGAAAATTAAACCGCCCAAAATCAATGTGGTTATTCAATATGTTTCCATTTGCAATGCAAATTCGAAACCACGTGCCATTATAATTTATGGCAGGAATCAGATATAATTAAATGAAACGTATATATCCATTACCTCAACCTGTTATTCCAACACTATAGGAATCCCTATGTCCGCTTGCAGCCCGATTGAATTAATGGCTTCATTAGAAATCGAATAATACATAATCAAGAACAAATTATCAACCACTCCTGGAGATTAACGTCTAAAAAGGTATCGTCAAATTGAACAATAGTTGTAGAATTCGCTTGCCCGTCAGTATATCACAGGGTAATGTTTCTGTCTAACGTTTCCGAACATAAAAAGACGGAACTTAATTTGTTATGTTAAAATATTCGTATAAAAATCTTGTTGGTCCCTATTACACTATACGATTTTTAAAATGCAAACAGAATACGTCGCCCATTGAAAACAAGTGAAATACCCATAATTAAGTCGGTGAGATATGGAAAATATTAGAATAACATTGACTAAAGCATCAGAAAAATGAAAAACAAATACAGCTAAAACAATTCTGAGAATTTATGTATCTACCTTAGATTAAAATATGAGAACACTGTTAAGGTTTAAGTACAAAATCGAAAAATGCATCCGTGTCAAAATAAAGACGCATATATTACGTTTGGTATACTACAGATGTTGAGATCGGTGAGATCACTAAAAAATGCAAATAGTCACACATATGTGTTTCTTTTATAGGTCACCTGTAACAATGTTCACAGTTCATTTAGTTCGAAATAAATTTAAATATTCCATTAAGAATTTTAAAAATGAAAAGAATATTATCTAAAATGATCCGTTATGGTACTGAAGCTACACATAAAAAATATACTAATAAACTGCTGATGTTATTCCTATATTACAAAATTAATAAAAATATTTAAAGTTACCATATGTTAATCTATAACCATTTTGAGGCCCTTCTATTACACGGATTAAATGTTCTATACTACAGGGCAGCAAAAATAAAATGTATACATGCTACAGCTATTACTGTCGCGTTAAGACTATAATATAATAATTTAACATATATACATTGACACGTACACTTATTGAAGAAATGAGGGCTTAAGATACACATCAGCAAGACGATCTCTATAGATTAGAGGAAACTTCCAGTAATATGCAACTTGATATATATAAATGAAATTAGGATATGCCAAGAATATAATTACATATGTATACATGACAAATAGATACAAATCAGGGCTACTAAGGAAAGAATAACAGTAAAAGTACTTAAATCACCGATATGGTCAAATAAAATAAGCCTGAACATAAAGACCGCAATAGAGGATATCCGTATTAACAAACTATTCTCACCATGGGTAAGTATCTTACGAGTTGTAAGACATTCTAGGTTGGTTAAATCAGACAAATATCTCCTGCTATATAATAGTCACCTCAGATCAACTTTCATATTTCTAAATAGGTACATCGTCTTCTAGATGCAACAAAAAATTTCAAAATTATCGTTTATTCTTTTGCTTATATATTTCCTGTGTTTTCCGATAAAAATGATTAAACTTGGTACTATTACGTAAAAGTATGTATTCCGTTAGAGTATCAGAATTGATGCTAGATGTTTCATTTGTTTCGAAAGATAGTCAACTCGGTTTTCTTCATCGCAGTCATATTATCATTTTTGTCCACCACCTAGGTAGGTTTATTCTAATTAAAACAGTTTTTAAATTTTTAAAATTGAATTCAAAATAAAACAGTTACAGATGAAAATGTATTTAATAACGTCTGCAATCAACAAAGCCATAACACAAACGATTTTGTAAAAATATCTAGTATCTATACAATTACCAATAACCTATTTCTCATTTAGTAGATAAACAGTGGTATCTACTATCTATCTGAACGAGGTAAATACATACAAAAATCATAAAAATTATATTGCCAGCAACTGCCCAGTTCATCTAGACAGGCAATAGAAAGTATTATGCAAATTAGAACATGGTTCAATCTATATTGCACAGACTCAGAAACGTCACCGAGAATTGACACAAAATCCAGAAACTGATATTATGGCTTCTGTATATTTAAATCCTGACGTTTCCGTAAAAGAAATTGAAGCCCAAATTGCTAGTGCTAAAAAGCTAATAAAGCTGGCATTAAAAAAAAGTTGACTATCGCTCGGAACAAGTAAAATACATCAATTCTGAATTACTTATATCCAATGCACATTATGATTTATCGTAAACGTATTAAGTTTCATCTTTCCAAAGCGAACGACAGTCAATGTATAAGCTAAAGAAAAAAAGTTAAATTTTCAAAACTTCTGTCATACGTAGAAAGCCGTGTATTTTTCCGAAATATGAAAGTTGGTTTGATAAGGCCACAATATAGTTCAACGTTTGTCATATTTAACCAACTTTGTATCTCTTGAGGTTTCCAAGATCAACATGGTGAGGATAGTTACTCGTAAGTGTAGCACTCCGTATACAACAAGACTATTGTAGAACCAATGGATCAGAATGCTCGCCGATTAGAAAGAGAAAAACAAGGAAAAAGAAAGAAACAATGAAAAAAGATTACTTTCGAAGAGGATCATGCAGAGTGATTGCACACAAAGGGCAAGCGTCACGGACTCGTAGCATAGTAGATAGAATCGAACAATGCCAATCGGTTTGGTAAGGTAACGCCATAAAAATGGAAGAGGAAAGGTAGATCAAAACAGCAATTATAAATCCGCCTGTGGGTAAAGTACAATGTACCGGATCTTAATTTACCGACTAATTTATATCAGAAGAGACAGCTTGGAGCTGTAGAAAAACTTCTTGCAGTGAAAAAAAATCTGTAAATTGCTTTACTCAGAACTTCCCGGGCAAATTGACGTTATGACACTAAACAATTTTAAAAATCGAAGGAAACTAGGGATAAAACTGTAACTAACACTAAAACGATAAAAGGAATAATTTGGTAATGTGAAATACATCAATTTTCAAATAAAAAAACATTACCAGAGGGACTCGATCTTCAGTGCCTGCGAATGAGATATCAACCCTTGACCCACGCTACCACGCGACACCGTTCGTATCTCTTTGATGTAGCTCCATTAAACTCAATGCACTTATTGGTTGTCCGTTTTTGTCTCTTATAAAATGTATCCTGTCTCTGTTGGGTTCCATTTTCGCCAAGCTTGAGCTACGTGCAAATGATTACTTTTATATATTGTTATGTTTAGTGATAGCTCCACATTTGAACTAGTCATATAATTTATGTAGTGACTATTTTACTTTAAGCTTACCCTTAATTAATGTAATGCACCATATTAGAAACCTAGAATTACTTTCAAATCAATTATTTCAATTAAGTACTCTTATTCAGGGTGGTTCGCCAAATCTAGATCTCTATTAGTTGAAGTTTAAATTTTTATTTTTATTCTTGACTACTTAATGATATCAAATGTCAACTTGACTTCTACATTTACTCAAACCAGGTATTGACAAATCTATTTTTACATTGACATAACTATCAATTAACTCGCCAAAGTAAGTACTGTTTTGTATTTTACTCTTTCTTTTATTGTTCGTTATTCACAATGCTTTGATATTAATTACTAACACAAACCTTATCACTTCTTCAGCTCACACTGCCAATATTTAAATACCACTGCTCCTATCCTCAAGAGATCCCTATGTTCACCTTATGCAACACCTACAGCTTATTCCTGTCAACCAACTCCAAAAGTCCGCAGAATCCGGTATCGCTCCCCTCATCAAACGTCACCTTCACGCCAATAGACTTCTGGTAAGTTTCAGCTTTATAAATGAATCTGATCTTATCTTCTTTATTCCTTAGATAGTCCTCTGCACTCAGCAACCCCCACAGAAGCTGTCCAACTCCAGCTGGCACTCCTACTAACCTCCTTCTAGATGAATGATCTCACTTCCATACAACCACCAATGTAACCAATGAATATTTAATTATGTGTCACCTTCACCAATAAATCCAATTTTCTCCAATTCAGTAGTTCTCTGGTTCTTTCTATTTAATTCACTGTATTAGACAATCTCTTCACTGATTGTTTAGTTTTAATAAATTATTATTTCATTTTCATTTCTGCACCTCGTAGATTTGTTAATAGCCTTTAAATTTGTATACTACCAAATAACTATACAAATAAGGCATAATTTCTAACTTTTATTGATCAAAATTAAACATTTCAAGATTATTTGTACATTTTTTTCGAGTTTGTTTTTTACAACTGACTAAACAATATTTTCATTTCTATTAGATACAATTCTTCTTGCCCTCTTATAAATTTTAAATATCCTATTATTACATACTATCAATTCTTATTATTATAACAAATACATTTGTTAATTGTAACCTTGGCTTGAAACTTATTAAAATTAACTGCAACCATCAAAATTTGAATACTCAATTACTATTTATACCTCAAATTTACCTTACTCATTGTCTTAATTAATTTTATCATTATTATTGAACTTTACATCCAATCTTTATTAAACCCTTTAGAATTTGATTATAATTAACCTTCCAAATTTGTTATTTCTATCATCCATATTTTAAAACTACCTTTTGCATATCATAACAATATTTCTCAGTTAAAGCAAAAATTAATAAAATTTTATGTTTTTAATGTGCTCACCCTGTATATGGTGGGTCCAAAATATGCCGTATTTCGCCAAGGGTAAAAACCTGAGCTACGTGCAAAATATTACTTTCATTTCAGTAACAGTTCTTGAGTTAAAGCAAAAATAAACAGAATTTTATTTTTTAAGGTGCTCCGCTCACCTTGTATGTATTTTACCCAATGGTTATTGATTTCACGTCAGGAAAGCATATAATCGTCTTCTACCAACAAATAGTTTTTGAGTTACACCGGCAACAGACAGACAGACAAAACACCTGTTTTTTGTCATTAGGGACCCTGAAACGTGAAGATATCTGAAGAAATCTCCGAAGGTGATTTTTTCGCGATTACAATACTTCCTTCGTCGTTTAGACGAGGGAAGTAAAACCATAATACAAACGTGTAAAAATCGCGGCTGGCTGCCACCTTGGTTGCGCCTTACAGCGAAAACGCACATAGTACCGGGAGAAGCCAATATCAGACCTACAGGGTATTGTCAAAGCACGCAACTCAAATAGGCAGCTGAAACAAGAGTAGCATCTTTTTATGCCACCGTTAGATGCTATTCTTGCACTTTTTATCTATGGTTCGTTGACAACATTTTGTTTACCACATTTATTCTACACTACCTCTAAATTATTTGAAAGTGAAAGTCCTGTACATACTCGACCCAGCCCTGTAAATAAATAAAAAAAGACAAAAAGACAATACAAAAGACAATATGCGGTAGCAGCTGTGGATCCCAGTTCATAGAGGGCGTTTTTTAAGTCGACCGTGTAACTTCTGCAGGTACTATCCAGGACGCAAAAACTGGGACAACTGCGCATATAGGTTTTAACATTATTTGATTAGCTTAAACAAAGCTATAAACAATTAATTTCACTATAACAATTTTGTTTCATGGCAACGTCTAAACAAGTTGATAATTAAGTTAGAAATCCCTGGCAACCATACATATTAAAGCAGTCACATTTACAACAGAACATATTAATTGCCCCAGTTTTTTTTGTCTTGTAATGTAAAAAAAGTCGTAAACTCCTCAAAAGTTTCTGCCTATTTCTATAGGAATAGTATTCCGCTAAACGATGCCCAGTTATTTTTGGAACACCTTGTATACAGGCGAGTAAACTGAAATAACAGGTGTTGCTACAAGACGTGCCCCTTGCATCTCACTAACAATGACAGTATGTGGACGATGGTGTACTAGTACATTTGTGCAGGATAGTGACAAAATCCTCGAAACGAATTTGTACCATGGTCTACAGATTTAAATTCATTCGATTTCTGCTCTAAGAACATTTGGAGATTGAAGTGTATCACAAGAAATATTTTAATATCGGAGAGGAATTGTGTGAACAAAAAAAGGCGCTAATAATATTAATGGAAATCAAAACCTCAATGAACCCGTCTTAAATACTTATTATGCTTTTTGTTCAAGACTACTTTATTTCGCTAAAAAAATCAAATAAGCTTAAGCAGTGTCATATTAGCAATTATAGACACTCACAAGCTCTGCTAGAGGGTGTTATTATAAGACTCATGTGAATAAGGATGTTTTGTTTGTTTTGTTCTCTCAATTTCATAATCCAAGACTTTTTAACATTACCTTGACACCCTGCATATACACACACCTTGCAAAAGTGGAAGTAAATACATTTCAACACTATAATTTATAAGGCAATCATATTGCAGACATTTGCTTTTTTCAACCAATAAAAACAGTATATCACTGAATATTCGGTGCCATGCAAAATATCGAAAAAATAATGTACTTACTCAAAAACTAAGTAGTCTTGTTGCGAAATATCGCTTAGCAACGATATTCTGTTCTTAGTGACGTCGCTAGGTTACGTAAAAATAAACATCAACAAACGGTGTAAACAAAGTTTGGTTTGCGTTAAAAATTTTAAAATGTTGGGTTTTCGCTGAATTTCATTGAGAATGAATTACTATATTAATTGTTGAATTATTTTTCAATAAAGTGAATCGTTATGTATTAAAATTGTTAAATAGTCATTCCAAATACCACTCAAAGTGAATATATATTTTTAAAATATTTTGCAATTTCTATTGCAAATTTCACTCAACAGAATCACACTTCTCTCAAAAGGGTTTCGCCTCTGGCGTGGTTTACACGTTGAGTTACCGTGCTCTTCTATCCCTTCCCTTGCAAAAGGGTTTCACCACTGGCGTGATTTACACGTTGAGTTACCGTGCTCTTTTGCTTTTTCCTCCTGATGAAGCCCTTAGGAAAGTGGGCGAAACATTGAGTTCTTCGACCTTAGTGATGACACGGTCCAATCCCGGAAGTCGTTTGTTAATTAATGACAATGGCCGTGAAAGCTTCCAAAATTATATGTAGAAAGATTCAACTATTACACGAGACGTACATATATGAAGAAATAATTAAAATAACGATGGGTATATAAAAGAAAACATGTCCGACAACCCAAATCAAAACAATTTACTGCTCCACGACAATTGCAAATTCGTCCACTCTGATCCAGAAATTTGAAAAATTATTATCAATGATTGCAGCTTCTCCTACTTAATGCCCAACCCTATACAGCCCTAATTTCGCATTCAGCGAATGTATTATTTATCAAACTTAAAAAAGTCTGCGGAGAAGAAATTTATTTTAATGAATCTACAACCCACTTGAAAGAATTGTTCGTAAAAGAATCAACAACTAATTACTAATAACTTTTAACATGAGATGCGAAGGTAGACGAGCAAAGGGACGACCAAGAACGAAATGGGAAGATAATGTCCGAGAGGCGGCCAGCAAACGTTAGTTACGAATTCTCGCCCAAGATAGACAGAACTTCAAAAAATGGCTCAAAACCCCGACACCATAAAGGTACAAGGGAGAAGATAAAGAAGAAGAAGAAGAACTAATTACAGCACAAAATTCATTACTACATCACGCCAAATTATAATTTTTAATAAACAGATGATATATCTAACGTAACCCCGATGGTCTTTCAGCCTCACCCCCCCCCCCCCATATAATTTAAAGTTCTGATCTAGGCAACCTTGTATTTTAAATTAAATTAAATGTTTCTAATAACCTTGTGATATACCCTGCTTTTGTTATGTTCGGTTTTGAAACCGGTCACCCGGTATAGCCGTTAACTGTATAGCCAGTTTGACCACACTTTGTTTCGAATATTTGTATAATTAATTACTTACTTCTAAAATATTCACAATGGTATTAGTCTTTTAACACTCTGCCTCAAAACTGATAAGAATCGAACACCTGTTTATTAATAAATTCTAGTCAAAATTATATCTTCTATAACATACAACAATATTGCACCCTGTATAATTGCAGATTTATTTAAAATGCATTTCTCGCAAGCATCCATATTCTAGGCACAACTAATATATTCCTGGCTCATATTAAGATCAGTCTCGAATTAATTATCAAAATTGACTAAATAGTTAAGGAAACATGAACATTGAAATATTGCTATTCTGCAAACACAGCAAGATTGAACTTAAGCAAAGGTTTACTCAAAAGAAGAATATTATTGCATTAATATTTGACAATTAAAGAACATTTGCGGGAGTTCAAGTGTCAGTTCCAACATTTCCCATTAAAAATTCAGTTATCAACGCGCTACTTCAAAGACTTTAAATTAATTAGCCCAACGTTCGCTCAGTTTAGGCAGAATGAATTTAGTTTTTTGTCGGATATTTGTATTAATCTGGATGTGCGTCACTATTCGAGTGTTCGCGAGCGGCTTTAGTTAGACCGACTCGAGTGGGCAAGACAATTTAGCCGGTTAGAGAGAACTGTAGGAGGCATAACCAACAACCACTAATTAGTCATTGGTGTAACATTAGTGTGCGCCGAACTCTGACCGCCAGCCTGCATTGGTTATAAAGTCTTGTTTAATTACTTGGGTTAACTAAATTGAACTTTTTATGTTACGTGCCAGTTGGCTGCAGTTATTCTGTAAAATTAGACAGGAAATGACAATCGCAGAGCTGATAGAGTGCAGTTCTACACAGGGTTTAAGTGCCCATCTTGGAACACATAAAACTCAAATGTCCACGAAAAACAAATGGGAAAAGGCAGAGTAAATTTAAATAAACGTCAGTCGTATTTTCATTTATTTCTTTCGATCATAAGCGTTGAAATTACTACAATATTTAGAGTTGTATGTTATATGACAATTTCGTTAAGTGAAATGATTTTTTCTTATTACTACTTAAGCCAGTATGTAGTTGGCTTCCAAGTTCTTTTAAAAATATTTCACTTATAATAATACAACGGTTGAATGGATTTAGATGATATTATTCAATATGACATATGACATTCTGTATGGATAAGTCATATTTTGAGATGATATTGGTTATTATCAATGCACTTCCAGTGAATGAAACATGGGTGTCGCGACACAGATAAAACAGTAACCCCGTAATGTCTGTTATGATTTAGTCAGAAAAAAAAATCATGTCTAGAACCTAAAATCAAATTATGAAAAAAAAAACAATATGATACGAAGTACTACTAGTGGGAAGTAATTACATTAGTAATTTACAGTAAATCTAATTTACCACCATATCCCTGGATGAAAGGTTGATTCTAAGCAGAAAAGTGAACTGCAAAATTTCTACATCATTCTTAATTTAGAAGTTTGCCAATTGAGAAATAATTGATACCGCAATTAAACATTTCCATCTCTTTCTGGAAAATAAGTTTTAAAGTTATAGGATTTGTCAATAGAAAGTTACTGATCTGTGTCGTGACACACATCTTTCATCTACTAGTGTCAACTGGAAATAACCTCAAAAGATGACGTATACTCGTATGGAGTGTTGTACCAAATATGGTTTGTTAAACAGAACTTTGGCAACGCATTTGGATATAGAATATCGTCTTATTTTGGGCACCCTGTATGCATCAAGTTATTATTATTTGTAATTGTAAATCTTTCAAGCACACGCTACGAAAAACAGGTTTTATTCAATTTTTATCGTTAGTATTTAAAAAATGGCGTATTGTTCAACTCATTTAACGATCATTTCATTAAATAAAGACGATATACACATAAAAGAAATACTGAACCTTAATATACAGCAGTTCCAACAAACCTGACAAATAAAGGGAAACATATGTAAATCCAGATT
>CALNHX010011676.1:0-30377 GCA_940337035.1 Agriotes lineatus
CTTCAATAAGCAAGTATCAAAAGTTGTTTCTCCTGCAATTAAAATGCTAGGATTTATTATGCGTAATTGCAAACAGTTTTCCAATATTAATGTCTTGAAAACACTGTATTCTTCACTAGTCAAAAGTAAACTTGAATACTGTGCACTGATTTGTATGCCGTATTATGATTATTATAAAAATCAGATTGAAAATGTTCAACGGAAGTTCTTGAAATTTCTTTGGTTTAAAACTTACAAAGGATATCCTGCCAGAGGTTTTCCCAATATTGTACTACGTTACACATTTGAAATGTCATCTCTTGATCTTAGACGGAGAAAAATGGTGTTAACTGTTTTTTTCAATATAATACAAAACACGATAGATTGTCCATTTATCTTGGCTAAATTAAATTTCTGTATTCCTAGGATGGTACTAGAAGAAACTATTATACCTTTTATATATAGTTTGCAAAAAAAACTAATATGTTAAAAAAGTCATCTGTGACAATAATGTGTTCAGATTATAATGAAATCTGTGTTCATTATGATATTTTCAATTGTAGCCTGTCTATTTTAGTAAATGCTTACAGTTCTAATTATATTGATCACTAGTGCACTTATTATATACCCTGCATTGCTGATATTTCTTGTATTGTTATATTATTTGTCGTTTATATGGTTTATATATACTATTAATCTTATGTATTTTATTTAGTAGGTACCTGTTTGCACTTAAAGTTTAGTATTAATATTTTTGTATTGCCTCTTTAGTAATAATTTGTTTTTGTCCTGTAATTGGCTTCTTTGCTGTTGGACAATAAAGCATTATTATTACATAGTCACCCACATGTTTTTGCATTTAAAATTTAAAGATGCCCAATTAATTCAAGTTTTCGTCTTAATTGCAGGATACCACGTCAATACGTTCGACAACCAGGTACGAGGCACTACCGCAAATATCGTCTAGAGACGTTGGAGCGAATTTTAGATGAAATCCGTGCTAAGAGAATCTCTGTTCGCATGGCAGCTAATAAATACGGGATTCACAGAAATGTTTTGAGCAACAAATTAAAAAATAAGGCTCCAAAAAAAAAACAGGAGGCCAAACTGTCTTCACTATGGATGAGGAATTATTAATCGTGGCACATCTCATCACGCTATTAACTTATGGATTTCCAGTGCATAAACAGGAGTTAAGAGTTATTTAAATAAAAATAGTTTGGCATTTGGAGAGTGGAGACGTGTGTTTTGCTCTGCTGTCTTCTAAGTGTGATAAATGTACGATCTTAAGCTCAAGTGACTTTATCAATATATTAAATTAAAGACTTTGAATTTAATAATCAAGTTATATTTCTGTAAAAAGTATAAGTTCAACAGTGCAGTGGATAAACTAACCTTTATGGAGTGTTTGAAAATAGAGGAACTGAGCCATGGAATGTTTTTTGTGTAAGATAATAAAACAACCTATAAAGGACCCAAAATATGCGGGTTACGCTTGTGCTGCATGCAGAAATTTTGTATGTGTGGAATGTACCGAGCTGTCTGCATCAGAACTAAAATTTGTACCATTGCCAAAAAGCATTACGAAATTTTATTACAAAAAATGCAGGTACATATATGAGTTTATAGAAAGCCTACAGTATATTATAAAAGAAAAAGAAATAATAATTAATAATAAAAATGAAATAATAAGAATGCTGCAAGATAAACTTCAAATGTATGAACAGATAGAAACTAAAAACTTATCAGTGTGGTTAGCAGATACCTTGAAGCGAAATCAAGAAGTAAAAATACAGGTACTGCAAAATGTTCCCGATATAATAATAAAGCCCAAAAACCTTCAAAACTTACAACAAACTAAGGCAGTCATTACAAATAATATAAATCCAAGTAATTTAAAAATTGGTATAAGAAACTTAACGACTATGAAAACAGGAGCAGTTATTATTAAATATAAAAGAAAAAGTGAGGCGGAAGATCTGCAGAATGTAGCAAGAGAAAAATTGGAGGACTCCTACACAGAAGAAACATCAAAAATGAGAAAACCAAGTGTGAAAATACCCAACTTCTCTCAAGAGTTAGCTAAAGAAGAAATTGAAGCATTGGAATTGAAGTTACTACAACAAAACGAAGTTTTATGGGATTTTAAGATAACATATATTAAAAAAAGATGAAATGCACAATCTACCATATGGATGGGAGCGTTACGTGATTTTTGAAGATTTATGAGTTCCGCGTTACTTTCAATGTCAGGAATTTAATCATAAAAAAACAAGTTTGCGAGAAAAAATAGCCTGTCTTCTTTGTAGTGATAAACATGAACAAAAAGACTGTCCAAAATAAAAAAAAAAGTTTGTGTCAACTGTGTCAACGCTAATAACAAATACAAATTGAAGAACAATATCGATCATCATTCAACCGATAAAGACTATCCCACGTTACAATATCAAATTGCTAAGAAATTAAATTGATTATTCTACTTAATGGTACTAATAGACCAAGATATTGTATTAGAAAATATTCAGCTGCTAGAACAAGATCACCGTGGAGACGATATAGATCCAGATAACTATGAATCCCTGTATTCGAGTAACAGTAATAATAGTAATCTTTATTTTAGAAGAGTACAATACATAATATTAGACATAAATATATAATAAATGCGCACCACCGGAGTGAAATAGTAATCAATAATGAAAATTACAAATAGTAACAGTTTAGAATGTGATTAACTTCATGTAAAAGTCAACATGGTTGTATTAATTCATATTCAAGAAATTATTTAGCTGTGTATGGTTCTATTTTAATTAATAAATATTTTACTTTTTTTTTGTGTAACTTGCTATCGTTCAATAATCTCATATTCTGTGGAAGCTTATTAAAGAATTTGATACACGAATAGTATGCTCCCTTTTCTGTGAGTGTAAGTCTATGCTTTGGGTATGCATATTCTTCTCGTCTGGTTTTGTGAGAGTGCTTGTACATAGATTCAGAAAATAGTTCTTTATGTTTAAACAAAAACAATAAGCATTCGAAAACAGACATTGCACTTAAAATTAGTATGTTTTTCGTACACTAGCATTGAAAGAGCTGCTTTGCCGTACAATTTATTAATTAGAAAGTTACACTTTGCGGTATTCGTACGGCAAAGTTGTACTTTGCGGTATTGGTATGGCAAAGTAGTACTTTCCCGTACGAAGTTTACTTTGCCGTACGAGTTTTACTTTACTGTACAAATACCGCGAAGTGTACCTTTCTAATTAATAATGATGAGAGGATAAATTTATTATTCCGTTTTGTATGCTAGTGTACGAAAAAATATTATACGAAACTCGTATGAAAGTGGCTTTTCCATACTCGTCTCGAAATTCCGGACTCGGCCTAACGGCCTCTTCCGGAAACATCTCACTCGTAATGAAAAGCTCCACTTTCTATACTTGTAACGTAAATTACTATTTCAGATCTAAAATGACCTATACATGTTTCTCTGTAATCTAAATTCCGTAGGATACGAAGTACTCTTTTTTTGCATTTTAAATACTCTGTCTACTTCTCCCGAGCTTCCCTAAAACATCACCCCATATCTAAACCTTGATTATAAAGTTGCATCATATGCTCTCTTTAAAGTTTCCTGATTAGAGTATTTTGATAAGATCCTGATACTGTAACTGTAACTGAAGCTGCAATTTAACAATTCATCAATATGGATTCCTAAGAATTTAATTGATTTATCTATTGTTAAGATTTTATTATTAACATTTATACTTGCCGGAGTGTTGAAACGAGATTGTTTGGTTCTGAATATAACAGGTTTAGTTTTCTCTTCATTTAATATCAGTTTAGTTTTGGCGAACCATTCACTTGCTTTCAGCATCAAGTTGTTAGTTTTCCTGACATTTTCAGGATATGTAACTGCTGTTATCAATAAATTGGAATCATCACCATAATCAGTTAAAAAAATGCCTTTCCTCGCAATAGCCGGTCTTATCAAACAAAAAGTTGAACTAGATTTCACATTAACTTTAACCGTTATTTCACTGTGCTGTAATGGCGACTCAATTAAAACGTACTTTAGACCCAGACACAGCTCAAGAAGTTCCGGACGCAAGAAAGCCACGAATTGTCTTAACCCCAAACCTTAAGTTTCGTATAATACAATTTTTGGCCCACGCACATCTAAAACTTAATAAAGCGATAATGAAAGATGTTGACAGAAAAGCCCTCAACATTCAAGTAGGCGTCCAAGTCAATAATATTTTGTTTTCTTGTCACACCATCTTGAGGCAAAGAAGCCAAAACATCACCGGCACCACTTCTGTCAAAGCTGGAACTTCAGGCTTTCACGTTACACATTTGAAAACAAGATACACAATTAGTCGGGATGCCGCCACCAAAATAGTTACAGACTCTGCCTTATTGTATAGGCTGTGTTATGGCGATGCCATTGACGATGATCATTTCGGAATAACTGATTGGGCAGGGACAGCTGCGCCTATACTAAACTTTCTCAGCTGCTTTGGACATAGGTGGAACGAAGTAAGGTTAGGTCATGGAGAAATGCCAATAAAGAAAACTAATAACTCCACGGATGTATTAAATGTATCCCATTTAGGGTTAACTAAGGCACACCATGCTTTATTAGAAGGCGTAAAATTCCCCCCAGAGAAAAGATCGTCAATGGTACAGTTGTTAGTTTTCCTGACAACTTCAGGATATGTAACTGCTGTTATCAATAAATTCGAATCATCACCATAATCAGTTAAAAAAATGCCTTTCCTCGCAATAGCCGGTCTTATCAAACAAAAAGTTGAACTAGATTCCACATTAACTTTAACCGTTATTTCACTGTGCTGTAATGGCGACTCAATTAAAACGTACTTTAGACCCAGACACAGCTCAAGAAGTTCCGGACGCAAAAAAGCCACGAATTGCCTTAACCCCAAACCTTAAGTTTCGTATAATACAATTTTTGGCCCACGCACATCTAAAACTTAATAAAGCGATAATGAAAGATGTTGACAGAAAAGCCCTCAACATTCAAGTAGGCGTCCAAGTCAATAATATTTTGTTTTCTTGTCACACCATCTTGAGGCAAAGAAGCCAAAACATCACCGGCACCACTTCTGTCAAAGCTGGAACTTCAGGCTTTCAAGTTACACATTTGAAAACAAGATACACAATTAGTCGGGATGCCGCCACCAAAATTGTTACAGACTCTGCCTTATTGTATAGGCTGTGTTATGGCGATGCCATTGACGATGATCATTTCGGAATAACTGATTGGGCAGGGACAGCTGGGCCTATACTAAACTTTCTCAGCTGCTTTGGACATAGGTGGAACGAAGTAAGGTTAGGTCATGGAGAAATGCCAATAAAGAAAACTAATAACTCCACGGATGTATTAAATGTATCCCATTTAGGGTTAACTAAGGCACACCATGCTTTATTAGAAGGCGTAAAATTCCCCCCAGAGAAAAGATCGTCAATGGTACAGTTGTTAGTTTTCCTGACAACTTCAGGATATGTAACTGCTATTATCAATAAATTCGAATCATCACCATAATCAGTTAAAAAAATGCCTTTCCTCGCAATAGCCGGTCTTATCAAACAAAAAGTTGAACTAGATTCCACATTAACTTTAACCGTTATTTCACTGTGCTGTAATGGCGACTCAATTAAAACGTACTTTAGACCCAGACACAGCTCAAGAAGTTCCGGACGCAAAAAAGCCACGAATTGCCTTAACCCCAAACCTTAAGTTTCGTATAATACAATTTTTGGCCCACGCACATCTAAAACTTAATAAAGCGATAATGAAAGATGTTGACAGAAAAGCCCTCAACATTCAAGTAGGCGTCCAAGTCAATAATATTTTGTTTTCTTGTCACACCATCTTGAGGCAAAGAAGCCAAAACATCACCGGCACCACTTCTGTCAAAGCTGGAACTTCAGGCTTTCAAGTTACACATTTGAAAACAAGATACACAATTAGTCGGGATGCCGCCACCAAAATTGTTACAGACTCTGCCTTATTGTATAGGCTGTGTTATGGCGATGTCATTGACGATGATCATTTCGGAATAACTGATTGGGCAGGGACAGCTGGGCCTATACTAAACTTTCTCAGCTGCTTTGGACATAGGTGGAACGAAGTAAGGTTAGGTCATGGAGAAATGCCATTAAAGAAAACTAATAACTCCACGGATGTATTAAATGTATCCTATTTAGGGTTAACTAAGGCACACCATGCTTTATTAGAAGGCGTAAAATTCCCCCCAGAGAAAAGATCGTCAATGGTACAGTTGTTAGTTTTCCTGACAACTTCAGGATATGTAACTGCTGTTATCAATAAATTCGAATCATCACCATAATCAGTTAAAAAAATGCCTTTCCTCGCAATAGCCGGTCTTATCAAACAAAAAGTTGAACTAGATTCCACATTAACTTTAACCGTTATTTCACTGTGCTGTAATGGCGACTCAATTAAAACGTCCTTTAGACCCAGACACAGCTCAAGAAGTTCCGGACGCAAAAAAGCCACGAATTGCCTTAACCCCAAACCTTAAGTTTCGTATAATACAATTTTTGGCCCACGCACATCTAAAACTTAATAAAGCGATAATGAAAGATGTTGACAGAAAAGCCCTCAACATTGAAGTAGGCGTCCAAGTCAATAATATTTTGTTTTCTTGTCACACCATCTTGAGGCAAAGAAGCCAAAACATCACCGGCACCACTTCTGTCAAAGCTGGAACTTCAGGCTTTCACGTTACACATTTGAAAACAAGATACACAATTAGTCGGGATGCCGCCACCAAAATTGTTACAGACTCTGCCTTATTGTACAGGCTGTGTTATGGCGATATCATTGACGATGATCATTTCGGAATAACTGATTGGGCAGGGACAGCTGGGCCTATACTAAACTTTCTCAGCTGCTTTGGACATAGGTGGAACGAAGTAAGGTTAGGTCATGGAGAAATGCCAATAAAGAAAACTAATAACTCCACGGATGTATTAAATGTATCCCATTTAGGGTTAACTAAGGCACACCATGCTTTATTAGAAGGCGTAAAATTCCCCCCAGAGAAAAGATCGTCAATGGTACAGTCGTTAGGGCCTCTAACCGCTTTATTAATCTACCTAAAAACCACAGATGACAGGATGGCTAAAAAGTATGAAACGGCAGCCATGAGAGCTTTAGCCCATATACCTGACATCGATCATATTTTAAAGTCAATCAGAGGTAGGAAATTCGCAGATATAGCTCCTATAGTTACGCTCATAGCAGACAGTTGTTTAATAACTACAACCCGTCAGGCTACTCGTATGTTCCCTCCTCCTAACATATTCTCATTATTATGTGTACACATAACCTCATTAGGAGATGATGACGTGTCTCTTGATGACATTACAGACCTAGATCAAAATGAAGCCACAGCTAGGAACATAAACTTCTCTTCCACAATATGTGGCAGATCATTGATGTAAAGAACGAACAATAGAGGTCTGCAACACTTCCTTGTGGAACCCCCATTGTCAGTACTGATCATTACTTTTTGTTTTCGCCCTGTCAGGATTTAAACCAGAGGAACTCAGGTCCACGTACTCCATATTTATCCAGTTTAAGCAACAGTAAATTATCATCTAGACCAGGGATGAGTAACCAGCGGACCGCGGGCCGCATGCGGCCCGCTACACTTTCTCGTGCGGCCCTTCAAAGATTTTACATTTTGTATATGTATGTACAGGTATAATCGATAAACTCGTTTTCTGGCGGGATACAAAGTTGGAGCGCGCCTTTTCTGCTTGCACAGCAACCATTGTGTGAGGTATGTGTGTGTTATGTTGACCTTGTTACTCTATCTCTTAGGTCTGTGGTTCTGAGTAGAGCACAGTTAATTTCGTGTCCAACTGTGAATGGTCTCACCGAGCCCGGTTCAAATCGCAAGGCTGCGGAAAATTCCGACCCTCGCGGAATTCGAACCGAGGACTTGCTTAATGTAAGGTAAGTGCTTACCCATCTGTGCTACTCGGCTTCTTTTTACATTCTGAACTTCTTTTTTGGGCGGCATCATAAATTATTGTCAACATATACTCAAACTTATTTAACGGGTGTCCGCCGGCAAATTTCATTTTTAAACTTGAAATAAAATTTTTATTTCTTAAAATATGTCATTGAAAAAAAATACAAAATAAACCTTAATCTTTGGGAAATTATTTGTGAAACAGCACATCCGTCAAATGACGCCCCTCACGTCGTATCACTTCTTCCAAACGAACTTGAAAATTTTGCATCACACGCGTAAGCATAGCAGGTGTAATCGCACGAATTTCTTGGGTGATGTTCTGCTTTAACACATCCAAAGTGGTGGTGCATTCTCGTAGACTTTTGATTTGAGATATCCCCACAAAAAACGTGGGTGTCCAGTGGCAAATTTCCTACGAGAATGCACCACCCACTTTGGATGTGTTAAAGCAGAACAGAGAAATTCGTGCGATTACACCTGCTATGCTTACGCGTGTGATGCAAAATTTTCAAGTTCGTTTGGAAGAAGTGATACGACGTGAAGGGCGTCATTTGGCGGATGTGCTGTTTCACAAATCATTTCCCAAAGATTAAGGTTTATTTTGTATTTTTTTTCAATAACATATTTTAAGAAATAAAAATTTTATTTCAAGTTTATAAATGAAATTTGCCGGTGGACACCCGTTACTAATATTTCCATTGGTATTAGGACTGTACACTGACATAACAATTATTCTGAACTTATTTACTAACATTTCTGCAGCAGCATGCCATGTACTTTATTCGGTTTTGTTGACGTTCTATAACTTTTTGATAAACTGGGCAATTAATGTCAAAAACTCCATGGTTCGTATCAAGCTCCTGGTGTAGTGACTTATTAGTTTCACAGCAGTTTATACTCTTCAATGCACAATTGTAGCATCGTACGATAATAACATGCTCATACACATTGCATCTGTCCCATATTATATTCACTCTTCCTTCAGTGAAAAATTCATTATTTACCTCAGTAATTGCCATATATTTTGTTTTCATCAGTTTTATCATCTTCAATTTGAACATCTCCAGTTTACCTCCAAATACGTTTTGACTAATTATTGAGCTTCTAATTTGATCTTCAGACAGTTCTTCCCCTAACCCCGCAATTTTAATTTGTGGATTAAGTAATTCCGGTATTTTTGTTTTGTAATTAAGCCCTAATTTGTTTTTGACTTCCTTTTGAAGAGCTGTAGCTTCTTGTTTGCTATTGAACGTGATACCTAGCCCTCCGTCTCTAAGTTTCTTCATTCGTGAGATACCAACACTTATCTCATTTGGTTTAATATTTTGTTGGAAATTACCAATTGTTACTTTGTTATCTTGCGTATTATTAGGAGTAACCAATATATAGGGTTACCAGTCCGAATTTGAAACATCTCTCCGGTTTGGCGTCCGGATTTGAGAAATGTCCGGATTTTACTAAGATGAACGGGAAACACGGCTAAAAGTGGGAAATTTCATTCTGCGCACAATCTTAAGTTGGTTATCTGCTACCTCACTGTCACGTACGCCGCGTCCCAGTCAATGTCACTCGCACAGAACAAACGATTCACTTTGAAGTTTGATTACTGTGAAGTCTGCCTGATTTTGTGATGTTCAGTTTATGTTGATATTGAGTGATAGTGTTGTGAATGCAGGGTACAATAACTTCGCAAAATGCCAAAGCGTAAGTGTGTTTTTACTGACAAACTTAAAGAAGAATATAAGTTTCTGAGACAGTGCCAAAATAGTAATGACCGCGTCAGGTATTTGACATGCAATTCAGAATTTTCTGTGGAGCATCGAGGACCATACGACATTGAAAATCACTTGAAAAGTGAGAGACACACGAAGACTAATAAAGCAGCGTCCACAGCAAGTATTAAAACATTTTTTTTTAAATACTGATCTCACAGATGTTGAGTTACAGTGTGCGCCAAAAGTAGCAACTTTTGCTTACCACACTGCAATGCACGGACTTAGTTTTAGAACATCTGATTGTAATTCCAAACTTATTAAAAAGATTTTAAGGCCAAATTTTCAGGAGCCCGCATTAAAACCGAAGCAGTCATTGCAAATGTAATATCACCTTACATATTTAACAAATTACTCAAAGATCTCAAGAATGCAAATTTTGTTACGGTAACAATTGACAGTTCAAACAGAAAAGAAATCAAACTGACTCCTGTATGTGTTCGTTATTTTAACCAAAATGAAGGACTTAATGTGAAACTTTTATTTTTTAATGAACCTCCGGGTGAAACCTCTGATCTTTTAGTAGAACATCTTTTAAAAGGTATCAAAAAGTAGTCTATTGATTCAAAAGTCGTTTGCCTATGTGCTGATAACACCAATACTAACTTTGATGGAGTCAAAAGACATGGGCAAGAAAATGATTTTCGAAAACTGCAAAAGAGGCTCTGTCATTACCAATTCTTGGCAATGGATGCTCTGCTCATATTTTGCACAACACTGTCTAGACTGCGTGTGATGACCTGCCCGTTGATGTTGAGGTGATAGTTGTCAAAGTGTACAAATTACATTAAAAGAGTTTTGTGAATTTGCAAACGTAGAATATGAAAGAGTCCTTCCACATGGAAATACAAGATTTTTAAGCTTAATGCCTGTAGTGGAAAGCATATTGTTTTTGTTTGACGCCTTGAGGTCGTATTTCTTGACAATTGCCCTGCATTGTTACTTGCATTTTTGAAGACCCAATAAGTGAAATTTATTTCAACTTTGTGCATAGAAGTGTTCAAATGTTTCAAATCTCGATTCTTAAACTCGAGTTTGACTACATCACTGCTACAGAAGCGACACAAGTGCATGAAGAATTAGTTGTCAAACTGGAAGAAAGGAAAACAACTATTTTTATACCGCAAAGCAGTTACTCTACAAGTTAAAAAATGAGAAAGCAGTTAATGATAAGAAGGAAGAAACTTTTCTGAAAAGTGTAGAAGGTTTTTACTAAGCTGGGATAAACTACTTGAAATTTGGGCAAATAGCTTTGACAAGGCTAATAAATTTAAATGGCTAACCCTACATGATGATCCTAACTGGGAAAACATGGAAGAGAGCGCTTTAACTGTAGTCAGTGTTGTACCGGATTCCATCAATGTGGATGAATTATTTGATGAGCGCTCGTCACTAATTGAAATCCTGAGAAATCTGAAACCTAAATGGGCTTCTTTACCTACAGAGCAAACCCCAAAATCTCACGAGAAGTGGAAAGAAATCTTTGAATCATTTTCTTCAAGCCACGTTTCCTTTTTGAATATTTTTATAATAGTAGAATTCGTCATGTGTCTGCCTGGTACTTCGGCTCCTGCTGAGCGTATTTTTTAAATGATGGACTCTATTTGGACGGCTGAAAGAGGAAGATTATCTCTGTCAGTTGTAAAAGAGCTTCTTAATATTAAAGCAAATTCTGTTGTACCATGCTCAGAATTCCACGACAAAATTTAAAATGACAAGTTTTTTCTGTGGAAAATTAGTTCATCTGAAAAGCATGAAGCAAGAAAAACTAATAATCCATCCTATCCCGGGACCCAGCACTGATTAAGCAAAAGTTGAATATATATATGTTTTCTTGTCTTTTTGTATGTACATATTTCATGGAATATAAGTAAAAATGTATTAAAATATAATATCATTATAAATTTGCTATTTATTTAGCCTGCTATAATACCTATAATACTTATTTTGTAATTAATATGCACATGAAAACAAGCTACGCTTATGAGATGGTTCAAGTCTCAGGATAGCAAAAAACGCCGATTTCAGTGGGTTTTTTTAAAGTTTTTTGGCTTAATCTATTCGATATTCGGCCAGCTCTATGTTAAGGATGTAACCTAGTGTGAAATGTAACTTAATTATTTTTGTTGCTTAATTATGTATTTATATTTTCAATTGAATTGCTGATAAAAAGTTGACGAGAGATGGGAATATTGTCATTTTGTTGGTCGAGAGTAACGAAACATTACTTGTTGGCAGTTGGACTTCGTTTTCTAATAAGGACTTCATTTTCTAATAAGTTCTTCATTAACAAACTTCTTGTGACGGCGTACAGTGGACAGTTTAATACAATGTGATTTATATCGGCTACTGTTTGATTACAGTTATCACAATAAGGGCTGTCTTTAATATTGATTTTATATAGGTGTGTCGGAAAGCAATCATGAGCTAGTTTTAACCTCGATATAGTAGACGAAAATTGTCGATGCACTGTATGGGGTGACTTTCGGTAAATATGGGTGAATTAAGGCATACTGCGTATTGGATACATTTGTAAATTCCTTTTTGCAATTTTGTTTAAAGATCCTATTTAAGTCATTGATTGCTATTTTCACATTTAAGTTATTTTTAGGAATTTTGGTCAGTCTATCAACAATTCCGTTTCCCTAAATTCCTGCGTAGCCTTTGGCCCATACAAAAACTACTGTCGGTTCATGTGTCTTATGTTTGACCACTAAACTAATAATATCAGCAACAAGAGGGTTTTTCAAATTTTTTACGTTACTGTTCTTAATTGCTTTAAGAATTGACATAGCGTCTGGTACTATAACAATTCTCGCAAGATTCCTATTCAGACACCACTTCAGACCTTCTACTATGGCAGCTGCTTCAGCACTGTATATTGAAATATGTAGTGGTAGGTTATAAGTTTCGTGAACATTAAAAGACGGAATATAAAATGCACAAGTTGTGGAAAGCAGACTTTTCGAGCCATCCGTGTATATTATCGTAGAACTATCCCATCGTTCAGTGCATTCTAAAAATATCTGTTGGTTTATTGCCGGTATATCTGTGTATTTAGAAAAGTGGATCTCACATTTACACCATAATGAATCATACTGAGTATTAAATATTGAGAATTGTCGACTCTCCTTATCTAAGTTGGAAGTTTCGGTAAATAATTCCGATAGAGGCGGTGAGTTTTTCTTATTCCAAAACTTATTGGAGAGCGTGTGGTTGGTCAATACTGAAATATTATTATTTAATAGATTTTTATTTGCACTAGTCTTAATTTTCATTACGAATTTATTTGCCAAATATCGCCTTTTGATGTCTAACGGGGGTTCTTGTGCTTCTACTAACATGGGTAAAATTGGCGAGGATTTCATAACTCCCAAGACATATGCGTATGGCTTTATATTGACATCTATCTACTAATTTTAAAGTGGAGTTACAAGCTGAACCACAAAAGCTAGCTTCATAGTCCAAACTAGCTCTTACATATGATTTATAAAAATTAAAACTATACCAGGATCTGCAACTCAATATGTTTTTGTGATTACTCGCAGCAAATTAAACCCTCCTTCGTATTTATTTATGATATACTTGATATGATCTCCCCAAAGCAATTTTGGATCTAATATAATTCCTAGGAGAAGCTGCGTGGCGCATATGGGTAAGCGCCAGGCTTGCATTAAACAAGTCCTCGGTTCGAATCCCGCTGGGGTAGGAATTTTTCCGTATCCTTGGTGATTAGAATCGGGCTCAGTGAGACCATTCACAGTTGGGCACCAAATTAACTGTGCTCTACTCAGAACCACAGACCTAAGAGATAGAGTAACAAGGTCAACACTTCACCAAGACACACAACTCACACAATGGTTGCTGCGCAAGCACCAAAGGCGCGCTCCAACTCTGTATCCCGAATCCGGGGCAAGTTGAGCATTGTACCGCCAGATGCCAGCGCATAAAGCACCAGCCTCTACACCGCAAGGTAAATGAGGTTACAGATTATACATACATACATAATTCCTAGGTACCTTATGCTTTTGTTAACGGTTACTCTATAACCCGATAAAGATATTTGGGACAATTTAGGTTGTTGATGACGAGAGAATATGGTTATAGACGTTTTTTCGGTGGATAAATCGAATCCATATTCTTGCAGCCATGACTGCAGTTTATGCATATCAGCGTACATATATCAAACAAGTAGAGGCACTCATGCTACGTGTTGAAACCTGTCTAGAGTGCCTGGGACAGTAACTCGGGGGGTATCTCTAAGCTTAACTATCAGATGGCAGCACAAAGTTCTACCAATTACAGTGCCTTTATATACAGTGACTTTATATGAGACAGTGGCGACAATAGTGTATTCTTTTTATTGGTCGCTCGAATCGGCCGCCATTAAGAGGCAAAATTTTTTGATGCTTTTGTTTGTTTATACCAAATCGAGGTCAGCAGGTTAGGTTTTGCGTCAATTTGTGTCAAATTCGAGGTTAGCAGGTTAGATTTTGCGTCAGTTTGTGTCAAAACTGACGCAAAACCTAACCTGACATCCTCGAATTTGAAATAGACGTACAGTGCCACCAACATATTATTTATACGTTGTGTAACCATGACCATTCAAACGTTCAATTTATTAAAGTTAGTAGGCCATTGGCCGCCATTTTGTGGCAAATTGTGCCTATTGTCGCCACTACAACTAAGCCATACCCCCGCCGCCATATTTAGGCAAATTTCTAACGGGTGTACCATTTAAATCCGTAATCAGCACTTTTGACAAGCACTAGGTTTAGAAAGCAAATCGCGACCATACTTCAGTTAATGAACTTTGACGATAATGAGATGGAGCAGGTAGCTAGTTTTATGGGCCACACAGAAAAAACGCATCAAGAACTTTATAGGTAAGATAAAGCTAATTATGAAAGCTATAGTTACATAAGAAACTACTACCAGTACATGTAATAATTTTGGTGAACTATTTTAGACAAAATTACCAAAAATATCTCGTTTAGTTTTCTCATGTTGTTTTTTAGATTTTTATTGCAGAATAACCGACAATGTTTTCCAAACAGCCAACGTAGCAAGAGTAATGCTATTGCTAAACACTGGAAAGGGGGCGAAAATAAAGCGAAACATTTTCAGTGATATTGATATAACTGAAGAATTCCTTGACGAAGACGACGATGAAAAAGTACGAGTAGAAGAAGAAGAAATTACTCAGACAGAAATGAATATTACACAACAACAAGAACAAATCACATCTTCAAACACTGAAGTAATACAGAATATCCAAAAACCCACCAAAAAATTCAAGCAGAAATAATAAAGCCAAACGATTGAAGTGGGATAAAAACAAAAAAATACTTGTCGAAAAGCATTTGCAAGAACATATAAAGAACAAAAACCTTCCTAAAAAAGACGAATATCTGCAGTTCATTAAACTACACCCTGCCATGTTCAAAGACAAAGTATGGAGCAGACTAAAAACGGTGGTATACAACACATATCGCATACTCTAACTATCAAATTTAATTGTAGGATATAATTTTTGTATCTGTCCTTTCATTTGTTACTTGCACTACTTTACCTAATTAAGTAAATTGTTTCTAACCGAATGTATTTTTTACTTTATCCTCTTACACAGAGAAAGTTGCCATTTCAGTTAAATAAAACTTCAAAAATATGAACTGTTTTAAAAATGCTGTATAAGGTAAAAAATAATTACTATTTTATTAAAATGTTGGGAGGGTCAACGATCACATATTTATTAAATATTATTATTTAACATTTATATTGTCTTGATAAAAATAGTAGTGTCAATTTACTAAAAACAGACTGACCAATTAAAAAAATTATATTCTTAAAAATTGGAACTTTTTGTTAAAAAAAATAGAATTTGCATAATATGAAAATAGCTGCAGTTTAGTTTGTTGCTTAACATTTAAATTCAGGAATTATTAGTACCTACGTATCGAGAGATAAAAAAAAGATCCTCAGCAGGCTATGGAATGAAAAGTCACATCTTTATTTGTGTCAGCTGGAATCTACTACATAAAATCGTTGGTTTCTTTGTATCTTTGCTCGCTACCTCCACCGAAGACACTGGACCGATTAAATTGTGTAATAGCTTAAAATGTTGCTAATTGTTACACTTAGATCGTAGTGGCTTTGATTCGAAATGACACAAATTTCAAACTGTATATATCTGGTACTTCGCGCCCATACAGAAAACCCGCCGCACTACATCTGGAAAATACAGAATATTACCCGTGTCCGTAATGTAAAAGTTTGTTGCAGATAAATTATTTAAAGCGACATAAAAAAGTTTGCATCACTAAAATATCAAATTGCAATTCAGATAATACACCAAACAGAATAGACCATGTATCCCATTCTCAAACAGTTATGGCATGTGCAATAGATATAACTGACGCAGTTTCCAAATTAAATGTCAAAAAACAGGTGCGTAAAATTTTTACGTGAATGCTATAATGGATATTTACGATATATGTATCGTAATGAGAAATATTATGATACGCGATGGAAAAATTGTTCAACGAGATGATAAGTCGAGTTGAATAATCGATCAAGTATCGTAAAGACGATACAAATATCGTACAACGTTTTATCTGCTTTCATAATTAATAAAAATATTTTTGTGTTTGTAGTTAAATTTGGTTGCGTTTATGAAAAACCCATTTTCTTTACCGAACTAGTGCTTTATTACCGCACCAATGCGGTTAAAACTGTCATTGCTCTTTTGAAAAATTCATTCTCTTTACCGCACTAGTGCTTTATTACCGCACTAGTGCGATAAAAAATGTCATTACGATACTTAAAAAAATATTGTAATAGGACACATTAAATATGAAAGTAGAACATAATTATTTGCAATATAAGTATCGTATCAGTTTGATAACCCATTGAGTATTGTAACATGAAGTTAACAACACGAATATCGTACACTGTTTTATCTGATATCAGTAAAATTGTTTGTCAAATTTGAACTTATTATTATTATGAAAAATACTCCAAATAATGTCATAATGACTAGTACGGTAAATTGTTACTCGCTATAACATTCAAATGAATGTCATACATTTTGACATTATGTATTGATAGTAGATAAAGGTATTGTGTAATATAATATTTTTAAAATGCCATTTTCCATTTTACCAAGTTTTTGATATCATAAAAGGGGATGAACATATAAAGAGCTCATTCACCCAAAAGAAATCGAAAATGTGACATCTGCAGTCAGAAATGTAGTAGGATACGATCCAACACGCACGCAACTTCCTTTTACAGTGATCTTATAAAATTTGATTTTTTATTTTTAACCCTCAGACTGCGGAAACAGGGTCTCAAGTAACCCGGGCTTTCTTTTTTTTTACATAATTCTACCGTTTTCCAATATACTGCTTTGGATGTTTGCGTATTCCTCAAAGCTATTGTGGAGATGCTGTAGAATAAATTTCGTGGAAAAATGTCTTGGTATACCTGAGATAATCCGCTCAGGTCACTTGAGACCCCGTTTCCGCGTTTTTTTTTTCTTGTTTTCTGGAGTATAATAACACTGAGTAAAATAATAGGCAAAAAGAATGGATCCTAATAAAATTCCCCTTACAGAAAAACAATTGTATGACGAACTAATGCGTGATGTGATGATGACGAAAACGACTTTCATTTTTTGTCTGATGAGGACAGTGGCAGCGATAAAAGTGAAGCAGAATATGAAGAATTTTTTAGTCTGCAGGTCAATAAAAATAAAAGTTTTATGATTATATTATCATGTGCAAGTATGTATTAGAAAAACAGATACTGTAGTGCTTTAAAACTAATTTTAAAAAATTGAATTCGATCCGGGTCACTGGAGACCCATTTCCGCACTCCGCGTAACTGAAATTATTTCAGCCGGGCGAGCGTTAAGCATTTGTCAAAAATTTTCAAAAATTACAAATTCTACAAAAACGGTACAAAATAGAGCGTTAGGTGAAGAGACAAATTTTCTATAGAATTTTAAGCTGAATTCAAAAATGTAATAATATACCGGGTGTTCTATTTAAAATAGGAGTTAATAAAAAAAATAGAAAATAAAACAAAAGATACCCATTTTAGAAGTATTCAACTGAAAAATCACCTATCTCACATCAATACACATTAAAAATGTAATAATAATGTGAAGTTTGAAAAAGAGTAAACACCTACTTCCGGTTACGCGATTTTCTTCAAAAGCTTGCTGTCGCATCTACATAGTACAGAAAACTTATATATAAAGTTTCAACGCCATACCTCTTTTCGTTTTTGAGTTATTCTGTTCACAAATAGACACACACACAGACAGACCAATGAAAAAAAATATGTTTTTTTGTATTCGCTCCCCAAACTGGTTACTTTGGAAACTGTCTAGGATCCTCTTAATGGCCATTTAGAGGCCTTGTACTGAAAGTCGTCATGGCAACATTTTAGCGGGCTCAAACATTAGTTGCCATGACGACTTGAAGTACAAGGCCTCTAAATGGCCATTTTGAGGATCCTAGACGGTTTCCAAAGTAACCAGTTTGGGGAGCGAAAAATACATTTTCGCGCGGCCTCCTAATATAATGCCACGTTAATGGTAATTGAAACTTCATATTATAATGTTTGGAGAGCTAATACAAAAAAAACGTATGCAACACGTCCTCAAATGGCTTTAGAGGACTCATCTTCATATTACGGACTCGGCTGCGCTTCGCTCCGCCTCGTCCGGAGACATTACGACTCGTCCCTAAAGCCTTGCTTTGAGGACTAGTTACATAAAGTACTATTTTGGGTTCAGGGGAGTCTAAAACGTGCAGATCCGTTGAAAACTCAATTTCGAATTTTTTGGGGTGAATCCAATACTTCCTATAAGGTGCTAGCACACTTGTACACTCTTTGTATTGCGCAACTCCGAAAATGGCGCAACTTGGATATTGCAATGTGTGAACCGCTATGCAAGTCTAAAAGTTGCACAATTTTAGCAGTTACACGCCACTTCTTAAGTTGCTCCATAAATAAAAAATTGCTACGTGTGAACAGCTGTATATTGACAAATTGCGCAATTTGAAAATGGACCGGCATGTTGGTGAATAATGTTGCGCAACATTTGCTTCTCTGCAATTTAGCAGTGTTGTTTTAAGGGTAAGGCCATGCTTGCGTTTTAGTCGCTGCGACACGATCGCCGCGACCAGGTCGCAATGGTATGTTCTATGGATTCTAATGTAGATGGCCAAGTTTTCGACTCGCGACAGCGACCAATGTTGATAACGCTGTGAAGAGCGTTTTGCCAGCGTCACGACAGATTGTTTCTTATGCAGTATTATAATATGGCCTGGACAGAAAATTTGATATGTCTGCGACCTAGTTGCGGCGATCATGTCGCAGCGTCTAAAACGCAAGCATGGCCTTACCCTAATACCGATCGAGCGACAATGTCGAAGCGAGTAGCAAATAATAATTTTGTTAATAAGTGGAAGTCTGAAGAAACCCTTCGTTTAATAAATTTGGTAGAAATAAATCCATGCTTATGGAACGTGGGGTTAGCCGAGTTTCGGGACAGAGTTAAAAGAGAAAAAGCAATAACATGTATTGCTGGTGTATTACAAGTTTCTGCCGAAGAGGTGAAAAAGAAAATTCATAGCTTGAGGACACAATACACCAACGAACGTTCCAAGATGAAAAACAAGAAAGTGAAAGCGGTACAGGTGAACTTTACGTGACGAAATGGGAGTTCTACAACGCTCTGCAGTTTATGTTTCAACACAGTTCAAACAATGAAACAATTAATTCAATAGTAAGTAGTAATTTATTATTCTTATATGTATAATGTTTTTGATGAAATAATACAACGTTAAATGTAATTACGTTGCCATGGTACCTCGCCTTCCCGACAAAAATAATTTTTATATTCATCTCGAATATTCTTCGCGGTTGTGTTTATTCCTTTTGGCACTCTGTGTAAAGGCATGAAGTTGTAGGTTTCTTTTCACCAATCGCCTTGTATAATAATTCCATTGTTATTTTCCACATCAAATGTACCTCGTGGTGCATATATTGATGCAGAGTGTGTTCGAGACATTATGAAATTGTGTAACATAGCAATTGCACATACTATTGTTTTAACCTTATGCGGATGAAGTTCTACACTTCTTCTTAGAACTCGAAATCGGGCTGAAGCTATACCAAAAACGTTCTCAATTATTCTAGCACGAGATAAACGATAGTTGAAAATTCGCTCTTGCACACTCTGGTTTCTGAAAGCAAAGGGCTTCATAATATGTGGCTGCATTGCAAATGCATCATCTGCAACAATGACAAATGGCACTGGGGTGGTTCTTCCAGATAAAGGCTGTGCAGGTGGTATATTCAACGAGTTACTTTCAAGGGCACCTGCCAATGAACAGTTGCTAAATACTCCACCATCTGAATCACGTCCAGGAGAACCAACATTAATATAGATAAATTTATAATTAGCGTCTGCTAATGCCGTGAGAACGATACTGTGTGTACCTTTGTAATTGAAATACAAACTTCCACTACCTGCTGGTGCTTTAATATTTACGTGCTTTCCATCTAGAGCACCAA
This sequence comes from Agriotes lineatus, assembly GCA_940337035.1. Taxonomy (NCBI): domain Eukaryota; kingdom Metazoa; phylum Arthropoda; class Insecta; order Coleoptera; family Elateridae; genus Agriotes; species Agriotes lineatus. The sequence goes on from CALNHX010011676.1 coordinate 20,372, forward strand.
TACAGTTAGGAAAATTCCATTTTTCGTTAAAATCGTTTGCTATTGGCATCCACTCGTTCTGAGTATTTGGGATCTGAAATTAAAGAAAAAGGATAAGCAAAAACTTATTCCTATTTTTTATTTTTCAGAACACAATCAATATTTACAGTGAAAACGAAGATGGTACGGATGATTATGGGGAGAAAGAAATAAATGCAGGTGACGATCAGTGTGAGAATCATAATGAACCACAATCGCCAATCAGTGTACCATCAATATCAGATGCCAATCAGTATGATTCTCAGTCGACAACACCTTCCAGAAAGAGAACCAGAAAAACAAATCAAAGTAGCGCTGATCTGCAAGAACAAGCAGCGATTAACCGCTGTCTTGCAATGCAAAATGCAAACCTAAAAGATGAATATGCAATATTTGGAGAGAACGTTGCGAATGAATTAAGACTGCTGAGAGATGTACCAGATATACAATTCATGTTGAAAAGTTCTATTCAAAAATGTATTTTAGAGGCCAATACTGCAGCTCATTTATCAAGAAAGTCTACAGTTTCATCTGCAACATCAACACCATTGACATCCCCAGTTTCATCGTCTCATTCTTCTTTGCATACTGACGTTTCATTACAACTGAGTTCATCGCTACCTATAGAACCAGCACTTTCAATCGAAAAAACTTATGTTGATACATCGAATGGAAATAGCTACACTCTGTTACAGCAAACTGGTAACGACGAATTTTTACAAAACTATATTGACTCAGTATGTAAAACACAAATGTAAATCCGGGTACCGCTGAATAAACAAACAGTAATGTTTATTATTTGCTTACCTTTAAATAGTCATCCTTCAATACATCATAAATGGCCTTAGATACTCTCGGTACAATTAAAGATATAGTATTCGTGGGTATACGAAAAAGATACATCAGTGATTGGTAACTGTCACCTGAAAATAGTATTCTATAAAATACCAAATGACATAATGCTTGCTGCATAATAAACCCCGGATTCATCAAACGGGTGTAAATAGTGTACCCTAGGGTAAATCATGGTAACGGTGTATTTATTGACTCGTATTGGTTAAACTTATAGATTTCAACCAATCAGCTATCTTACACCAAGTGTTACTATTTACTCCTGTTTGATGAATACGGCAGTATAGAAATGTGGAAAATGTTTTTGTCGTTTTATTAAAACTTCTTACCTGTTGCCAAGTATCGCAAAGTTACAACTAGTTGTTCGGTTGCCGTTATTGCTTTCCTCATAAATGTATCCTTTTTTTGTATTAAAGGCGTTACTTTTTGTAACAAGTAATCAAAATCAGTCGCCGACATTCGCAAAAAAATTTTATATGATGCTTCATCTCCTTCACGTAATTCCATTAGTAAATTATTTACCACTCCACAACGTTCACGTCCTTTAATCCATTCTTTAACCCAAATACTTCTCTTCGTATGATTACTATTTTCCCGTCTTCTTTTTCGTCGTCGAAGTAAAATTAATGCTAAACAAGCAGCAGCTTCAATGTGTGTATCAGTAGAATACATATTTTGTATAAACAAGTAGGTATCCAAATAAATTAAATACAATACAAATTGACACGATGCACGACCAAATCTAGACACTCTACTTATTGCATTGAAGACACAAGAACAATGTTGCAGCCTGAGTGGCGCAATTAAAAATAGCGCTTGTGTGTGAACCGGCTTGCAACTTTAAGAAGTGACGCTGACACTTTTTAAGTTGCGCAATTCAAGAAATGACCAAATTGCTGCAATTTTCGATTTACGTGGGAACACGATGTGTAATTTTATTGCGCAACCCATAAAGTTGCTCCACAAAAATGTACAAGTGTGCTAGCACCTTTAGTGTAAAAGGAAGTAAAAACATTTCAGACCCCAAGTTTGGCGATGCATTTGGGAACGTCAGTAAAATTAGCCTGTGAAGAATGTCAAAGAATGTAAAGGATTCCAGTGTAAAACATGAATGGTTAACAAACGTCAAAAAATTGGTAGAGAGTCCTTGGGACATTGAACTAGCCTCATTGGCGCATAAAGATTTAGACAAAAAAGATGGAGCAAACCTTTACTTTTACTTCTGGTAAATGACATAAAAATATTCAGCAACGAATGTTTAAAAATGGCTGATGACTGTGAGAACAAATTTTTTTCACAAGAAGATGACCAAAAACTTAGAAATTATTGGTTAACATAACTCTAGTGCTGCTCATTGTTTTTAATCGACGACGAATAGGCGATTATAACAACGACCAACGTAGCAATATCGTTGATTTTTAAAAAGCGCTGACGGAGACAGAATAATGCTAACAACAAAATACAAAAGAGTAATGAACAACGGTAAAGGATCACGAGCAGTGATACCAAAAACTTTAGAAAAGTATATTGATTTGTTGCTTGAAAATAGAAACAAATATATTCAGACAGATAACGACTACGTTTTTGCCGCTCCTGGCAGTAAAATTAAATGGGGCAAAGGTGACGTTGCAATTAGAACACTTGAAAATAAAATGAATTTGAAGCATCCACATGCAATGTCCAGTAACAAACTGCGAAAACATATTGCAACAGTAATGCAGATAATCAGTTTAACTAAAGACGACGAAAAACAGTTCTCAAAGTTTATGGGGCACATTCAAAAGACCCATGAAGAGTTCTACGAGTAAGTGCTCAAAAAGCACCTTTTAGTTACCAACGTTTACTGTACATACTTACCCTTTCATATACTCCAGATTACCAGTGGACTTGTATCAAACAACGAAGGTCTCCAAAATGTGGCTTCTGATGGAGAAGGGCGAAATTCCTACGGAATACCAAGGAGAACCTTTAACTGAAATAACTTTTGATGAAAATTTGAAATTTACAATTTAAAATTAAAATGACGGTAGGCACTTTTAATAATTCGTGTCATTTGGGGGCTCAGGTATTTTTAAATACTTGTTGTAGATAATGCAGATATAATTTTGGATGACAACGTACGCCATGGTACTGTAAACAATCGTGAGGAAATGGATGCAAGGGCATCTAGTGTTCACTCTAAACAAATTAGGAGATGGAGAACTCAAATAGTTGCAGGTATGATTAAAAGCTTTTTTATTATACCTGCATCAGAATCGCCGTTTAAAGCACGCCTGAGCGTGCGAATACAGGCGATTAAAGCTCGCCGAGCTTTAAAGGTAGTCAAGGAAACGATTGAATGCAACAACGGACATGGACGCGACAAAAACGTAAATAATTCTCGTAACTATAGTAGCAATATTATTATGCCCTCTGGATTTATCACGACAAAAATTATTTCCAAGTTTTTAGTGCGTAATTTATTTCCAGTATTGGAGGTATAATAAAAAATAGCGTAAAGTATTCGTGGATAACTGGTCTTTAAAACACTTGCTCTATTTCGAGCACTCCGGCTACGCCATCGTGCTCGAAAACTCGCGCGTGTTTTAAAGACCTTGTTATCCACTCATACTTTAATATACTATTATTGTTCTCCCGATTTTACCTAATTATTAATTTGTATATTATTTCACAGATTCTGATATAAGTGATCATGATGACGAGAAGGAGAATGATCGCCCGAAAAAGCCACGTACGAGTCAACAAGACGCTTCACACTGTAATTTCAATGCACATATAATATATTTTTTCTATCAAATTATTTTTTTATTTGCAGTACATATCCTGAATAACAAGGAGAAAGATTCCGAAAGCGAAATTGTTTCTGGCAAGAAGACAACTAAGAAGAGAAAGGGTAGGTATGCCATGCCCATACCTTAAAAAAGTCTAAAAATTTCAGTGTAATTCTAGCTTGGAGTACTAAGGATATAACTGCATTAAAAACAGAATTCCATTATTTCATCAGAAGGCAAATTTATCCATCTGGCAAGGAAATAAAAGTTTCTTGGAGAAAACAAAAATGAACAGAAGTGTAGCAATTGTAAAATCAAAATTGCAACATTTTATGAAAAACAAGTAATTTATACTTATAAGGGCCATATGCACAATGCTCGGATCGACATCTGATTACATAGTCCCGGATTATCATAAATATAACCATTTGTTATTGAACTTTATGTAGAATCTTATTTTAGAATAAATGTTTCCTTTGTTAAAAATAAAAAAAAATTTAAATTGTTCATTTAATTTTAAAACCCAACCCCACTGAAGCAATATTACAATATGTATGTTTAAAGATACCATTAATCCGAATTTAGGTAAGTACTCCTATATAAAGAATTTTTATAATTCTTGGAGATTGCAAGGAAAGCTGAAACTTCTAAAGATGACACCGATGTTAGTGTCGAAACATCCAGCAATTTTCAATAACAACGTGGCATACAGCCCGAAAAGCGGGTCATTACAGACAACGGCCACGGAAGCGTACCAAGCTAGAAATGCGACCTAAAGTGCAGGACCAAACCAGTCCAGTTCATGGGTTCGCCTTCTTTTAAAAACAGAATGGTCTGGACCAGTTTAAGCTAGAGATGGTGTGGGTTAGACCTGGACTTCGGATGGACCTGGGCTGCACTTAGGCTAGATTTGGGATGGGGCTTAGACTGCACTGGGTTGGGTTGGGTTAAACTGAGTACTACAAACTACTATAAATGATCACCTACGTTTACCTACTTGATACTGTTACAAACACCACATGATACAAAATCAGTGGCTCTAAAGCTTTAGCTTCAGCTCTGGCTTTAGTCAGAACATTAATCTCCAAATTCAAGTCGCCTAAATTTCCAAAATAGGCATTTTCGAGATTTTTTAAAAATATTTCTTGTAAACGAGATCTTGTTATACAGTGTGTCCCAGGATAAGTGAAAGAAGATGTATAAATGAAAAAAAAATTAGTTGAAATTTGATGTTTTAGGGTGCAGGCCTTCTGGATTAGAAACTATTTTTTTTAATTTTCATTTTTGAAAAATCAAGTAGAAATCGACATGAGCCATAAATTTATTTCCTGCGTAGGTAAAGTGCATTTTCAGTAAATGAAATCTAAAAATGTTATTTGAAGAAGCTGTTCAGAATTAAATGAGGTCCTGTACCAAATATCAAATCAATCGGCCTACGTTGATGTTTTTTTATTTTTGCTCTAATTGCGTTTCATTTTTCCGTAACAGATATCGAAACCTTTTACTAGATACAACTGTTCAGAATTAAAAATGAGGCTCGTATACCATATCCTAATTCAATCGATTTATCATGTTTCATATAGTGAAATAATAAATTAAATCAAGTAGGTTTGTCATGAAACAAAAATACTTACAATATTGATTCAAAATTTGGTATACGAATTTCATTTTTAATTCTGAACAGTTTTATCTTGCAAAATGATTTGCTACTTTTGTTACGGAAAACGGAGCTTGACCCATTGAGAAAAAACGCAGCAAAAATGGAAAAACAGAAGTAGGCCGATTGATTTGAAATTTGAAACACGGTAATCACTTGTAATTTTGAATAACTTTTTAAATGATTTCATTTAAGCTTTATTGTAATAAATATGTCATGGCAAATGATACTGTGTAACTTGGTACGGCTATATTGTATACTATATATTATATTTTTTATAGGTTACAATGAAGCAGCATCATATTTATGCCAAAAATTTATTAAAAAGAAATATATATCGAATAGTGGCTAAAGAAGTCACCGAATCTTTGTCCTTCACGGATTTTTCATTAAAAATCAGACGATTGTTTTGTCCTTTAGATGGTAACGACAACTCAATCAATAGTTCACATACAAAAACAACTGTCAGAGAAAATCTCACACACACTTCTGAACCTTGTTTAGTGCAAAATGTAGAATTGGAATCTCAATGTGATAGTGAGATATGTGGCTATGTTAGTGCTTCAGCTACTGTACCAATTCATGTTAATGTTACTATTGCTAATGAAACAAAAATAAGTCTTCATACCTACACAATTAGGTCGCTGAGCCACAGAAGAAAATATTTCTTTAGTTCTAGCGTTCTGTCGTACACTGCTTGGTACACAAAAAACAACTGGTTGCAAGAAACTTGGTTGTGAGACTTATTTTTATTTTGGCATAGAAACTGCAATTAATGATTTATTTAATAAATTCAATGTTAATGCTAATAATACTAAAGTAGTAATTGAAATTGCTGTTAATATTGACGGTTTACCCCTATAAAAGCACTGGGGACTCATTTTGGCCAATTTTGTTTCAACTTCAATCTGTTGACACTCTTAATAAGGTAGTTTTTTTCGTAGTCCTTTTTCAGGAACCATAAAAACCCCCTGCACTGATTTAATTTTTGATTTTGTTACATAAAATATACATTTAATAAAAAATTGCATTAAAATTGGAATGTCTCCTGTTCTATTTACAATAAAAATGCTAATTTGTGATGCGCCTACAAAATCTTATGTTATGGCCATCAAAGACCATAGTGGGTATTTTTCTTGTACAAAATGTTACACTGAAGGAACTGTTTATGATGGTCGTGCTGTGTGTTTTGGCGAGACACAGTATGTTAGGCGTGCTGATGTCGATTTTAGAACTAAAAAACAGGAAGGGCTTAATATAGGTTACACACTTCGAAAATATTCCTGATTTTGGCTTAATTGAAAACGTTCCTCTTGACTGCATGCACTGCATTTGGTTAGGAGTTGCAAAACGAATGTTGTGCCATAAAAAATATGGCTTCATATTTGGGAATGCACCTTTTAAGCTATCTGCACAGAATGTGTTGACGTTGAGCAGAAAACAAGACTACTTAAAAAAGTTTATACCATTTGGGTTTTCACGAAGGAAAACCCGGAATATGACAGAAGTCAAAAGGTATAAAGCTACAGAATTTCGTTTACTTTTATTATACACCGGAGCAATTCTGTCTGTAGCTACTTTGATTTTAGTCAGTAAAGAATTTTCTACAAAAGAAAATGTTGAATTTACAGCATTTTATTCTAAATTGTAAAAGAGTTTATGGTTTGAGTTTTCTGTCATTGAATGTTCCCACTCTTTTGCATATGAGTGATTTCGTGTATCGCTCTGTAAATCTTGATAACTCTAGTTCTTTTATTTTTGAAAACTACACTCTTTTGCATATGAGTGATTTCGTGTATCGCTCTGTAAATCTTGATAACTCTAGTTCTTTTATTTTTGAAAACTACATGCAGACATTAAAAAGGAAAACCCTTAAAACTTCACAGCCTTTACAAGTAATTAAAAGAATTTCTGAAAAAAATCTTTTTTTAATCCATTGATGATCCAACTTCCAAGTGTCAAGTACTGTGAAGAGCATAAGAGTGGACTTGTTCTCTGAATGTCATTTTTTGGCAGTGGTCTATTAAGATATGCTTTTCGGACTTTTTCCACTGTCTAGGGTGTAAATCACACAACGTTTCGGGAGTTTTTGATCTACTCCCGTCTTCAGGTGTTCCTGGTTAGTCCTGAGAAGGACTGATATTATACGTTTTTCTACGTAAATTTGTGCCTCCCCCGGGGTTTGAACCCGGGACCGCTGATCGCTAGTCTGCCACTCTAAACACTAGGCCACCAGGGCGGCCTGGTGGCCTAGTGGTTCAGGAGCTCTTAATAACTACCAGGAAAATGTGGTACATTGTTTTATTTCCATAAGAGAATAGTATATCAGCTGTACCAGCATCTTGGTATGTAGAACAGACCGCGGAATGTTTTTGGCCCCCTGCAAAAATTAAAAAGAACGACATATGGCCTCTTAATAGGAATATATTCTCAGACGAGTTCTTAATGGCTTCTATGACGGATCGCCTATTACAAAATGAAGATTCCCACGTACAACACAACACCAGAGCTGAAACTCCGTTTGTAAAACCAAAAACCCTACCTCTTTCAACAAAGTCAAGTGAGTATTTTAAAAAAACAAAAATTTATTACCTACTAATTTATTCTTTCTAGGTACTCTCCCATGAAGATATTGCACCCTACCCTAAAGCAGCTCCAAGGAAAATTTTTAAATGTGGAAGAAAGCCGGGAGGTGCCAGAATAATGACCGACACGCCCGAAAAGGACGAACTCGAGGAAAGGAAGGCAAAAAAGGTTAAGTTACGTTTACTGGATGAAGAAAAGTCTGAAAAGAAAAATGACGAAGAAAAGACCACGAAGAGAAATGAGGCTAAAATCAAAGATAGAAATATAATAAAACATGGCAGAAAACCGAGAACTGAAGCAACTACATCCAAAGCCATAGGCGATAGCACAAGTGAGTCGGAAGATCATTTGAAGCAGATAATTTAAGTGAAAGTGATTTTGTCCTCGAACCTCCGGAAAAAGATTTTGATTATTCCGAAAATAATGTAGAAGCACGAGGCTTTCTTCTGGTTAAGTTGTGCACTAAAACCAACCTCGTATATTATATAGGCAGAGTTGAAAACAACGCGAGGAAGAATATGAACTAAGTTTTCTTCGAAAAAAAGGAAATTGGTTTTATTTTCCCACATGTGCCCGATATTTCTTGTGTCCAGAAACTAGATGTTATTTTAATATAATAATAAATAGATTTATTTCCAACGGGAAGTAAATTCCCAATTACAGGAAACATAAATGACTTAAATTAATAACTGACTTAGTGTCGCCAAGACTTAAATGAAATAAAACAAAATAACTATCTCCTAAACTAAACAATGACATACCACCACCACAACAGTTGAATAGTATAATAATAAAATGAAATTCACCGCCTAAATCCACATACAATAATAAAAAATTTCTCCGAGTACAAAATTACTTCAGTCGGAAATTGCAGCACGAAACTGAACACTTGTGAGCGAAAATATATCAATATTTACGTCTAATTCTAAAGCTTCCTTCACCTTTCAAATCTGGTGGGAGCTGTAGAATATTCTCAGTTCTTTATTTGGATGTAGATCTTAACAATTATAAAATACGTTAAAATATTTTTTCCAATCCACTTTGTATTTTGCTATGTTCAACGCTCACTGGTAGTGGCCTCTATTTCGAATAATTTCGTTCTGTTTTATATGGGATTAATGTTATTTTATTTTTAGTAAAGCACTATTTTATGGTAAAATATTCGTTTATTGGCAAGCATTCCAATTTTTTTTTATAATAAATACCCATACCTCCTGCATCACCAATCACTGCTGTTATCAGGAGGAATGGGTCGCTACGATCTATCAAGACATTTTCATCTGCCACTATTCAACGCTTTTTATATTATCTTTCAAATCAAAAATATCAAGAACACATAGATATAGACACATGTTATACATAAAATTGTATTTATAATGGTAACATTTTGAAAAATGGCAGGACTTGAAGAAAAAACGATCCATTCCTACCCACTATCCCCCACAGTGGCGGCATTGCTTTTCGACAAAAACTGTATATATTGTAATTCCCAATAATGTATCAATGTCAGTAATTTATTATTGTTTAGACCAAAGTCAGTTAATGCAGATGTGGAAGATTGCAGACGAAAATTGGTCTGCAGAACTTTATCACGAGCTCTATCCCCTGAAAATTTACTTCCGGAAAAGTAAATATATTTAATTAAGCATTTTAGAAATTGTTGACTAATAATTGATTTTTAGAAGTTCCCATTTGAATCAGAATCTGACATCCCGAGACCAACACAGAGAATCTCCTAGTGCAACACCAGCTACGGTAGATGTAGAAGATTACAGACAAAAATTGTTCTGTACAACTTCATCCAGATCTATATCCAGTGAAAATTTACTTGCAGAGACGTAAATCAGTTTGATTACACTTTTCATATAATTGTAGAAGAATAATTAAGTTTCAGAAGTTCGCAGTTGCACCAGAATATAACATCCCAAGGTTACCACAGAGAATTTGCTACAGCAAGTAATTCTGAAGATTATTACACACAACTGTCACATGACTGATATCAGCCAATGAAAACCATTCATTTTTTGAAAATCAACCAATCCCGAACTGATTACCTGATAAGCGTCCGTGAGCTGCTTACCAAGCGATAAGCTCCCTAGGGATGATTATCGGCCCCGTGGAT
>CALNHX010011677.1:0-30371 GCA_940337035.1 Agriotes lineatus
ATCCTATGCGTATGTCACTCACTCGTATGACGGTTATCGTTTGAAAATGTTAAGAGAATTCTCTTTCGTTTTTTCATGTTGCTGCTATCCGCTTCTTCCATTAATAAAATAATTTATGATGAATTAATAAATTGGCAATGAATTATATCTATTGCAATTTGAAATATTTGACACCTCTTGGCGGTTCTAGATTTGCTAGGGGCACCAATACATAAAGCTCAAAATCCCTCAGTGAAAAATAACAGTGGTGCCAACATACTGTCAGTTTGACAGTGCGTATGTCAAGTAAATTGATAATTATAAACATTGTTGCATTCATAAATTAAGAACGATTCCAAAGCCATACTAGATGAAAATAATTTTTGATCGCATACATTAATTAGTCATACGTACTTTACAATGCTACTTATATACTGTTTGAGGCTTTCCCGGTTACTCGAATTATTCTTCTTAACATAGAATTTCGACTTAGACCGCGTCGTATTTATATATGAACACCCAGCATTTTCTGGCTTAATGTTTGTTTGTTAATGGACAAGGTCTAGCCTTGTACCTTGTGAAGTCGAGCAAAAACCCGCGCGATGGTCATGCTCTTTGGTGGCTCGTGTTGTCTGAGTATCTTGAGAACGAGGATACTTAGGCAGATTTGGCCGTTTTGCTGTTTATTCATCCATATTCACTAACGTTTCGCAAGACGTTGCAGCTTACATCATCAGAGTGAAAGTCGCACTAAGAACCGAATTGAATGAATTGAATTTTCAAAGTTTATTCAGCTAGGAGTATACAAAATTATACTAAACCTAGCCTACTACCGTTTAGGGGACTACCCCTCTTCTGCTTAAGAGAACCGAATGTCGGTGTGGAGCTATTTATAGTCCTCCGTGCCAGGCGCGCGGAGTGGTGTAACGCTGGTTGGTCGTCCGAGTGCAACGTAATCCGTGGGGCGTGGCCGTATGACGCACAGTGGGTGTAATGCTTTAGATCGTGTATCACAGGGGCCCACGTTTAGCTAATAGTGGACGGGGAAGAATGGAGATGGAACGTAGAAAAAAGCGAGCTGGAAGAAGCTGACAAGAACTCAACAACTATTGATAATGAGTCAAAAAACTAAACACTACCAACACTGATCACAAGACTACGAAAATGGCGATGATAAAGGACTCACGAGCAAGATATAAAACAAACGAAAGCAAAACAAAAAGAGAAGAAATAACCTTAAGATTGGGTACATGGAATATTCGAAGTCTTAATGGAAAAGAGCACGAACTTATAGAGGTATTTGAAACAGCAAATTTAGACATACTAGCAATTACGGAAACAAAGAAAAAAAGACATGGGATGGTAGAAATGGAAAATGGACATTTACTAATATACTAATATATAAAAAGTAGAAATACAATTAGAACAACAAAACATAACAACTTTACTAATAATCTACGGCCCAATCGAAGACGAAAAGACAAAGAAGAAAGACGAATTTTGGGAGAATATGAACGAAATAACTGAAAATATAAATAATAGATTAATAATGTTAGGAGATTTTAACTGTCGAGTGGTAAAAAGAAATAACGACGCGATCGACGTAATCGGACTATACGGGGAAAACCATAGAAACAACAACGGTGATAGATTAATACATTTCTGTATGGAAAACGACCTAATAATAACGAACACATTCTTCAAGCACAAGGAAATGTATAAATATACAAGACAGGTTATAAGCAGAAACGAGAAGTTTTTAATAGACTATGTACTCATAAACAGAATATTTAGAAAGGAAATTCTTAGACACAGATAATGGAGGCCATTGATCCCCTGATGTTCTGCAGTAATAATTTTGAAAGCGCTAAATTAAGATCTGTTTCAGTATTAATATCTTACTTCGTTAATAGTATATCTGTCTGCCTGCATGCCTGCCTGCCTGCCTGCCTGCCTGCCTGTCTACCTGTCTAGCTGTCTACCTGTTTACCTTTCTAAGCAGTGCTTTCGAACCTATATTAAAACAATAGAATCTAAAATTTGGGTCTTACGTAAAAGAAAACAATATGCAATTAAAATTGTACTGCTGATAATAGCGGTATAGAAATTTTTAACTCATTTTACACTCCGAACTGTAACCTGTAAATCTCTGCATAATAATATTTCTTTAGGAACTTGCTTATTGCTAAAGTGAGGGAATGCTGTCCTTCTGTACATAAATCCATCTACAAAAGCGAAATAAATAACTATCGACTCAATTTCGAGACTGTGTGAATTTAATAAAGTACAGGAAAAAAACACTTAATATTTACATTCGGTGCTTACAAACAGTGTCTGTAAATTTTCAATCAATTTTAAGCAAATTTCTTAACCACACATTTATTTTTAGCAACCATGTACATTCCCAGATTTTCCCGTCAAAAACCTGATCATAATTCAAATTTGCCGTCAAAACCTGAGTAGAATTTGAATTGCCTACCAAAACTCTGATCATAATTTGAATTTACCGCCAAAACCTAAGCAGAATTTGAATTTACCGCCAAACCTGCACAGAATTTAAATTTCCCGCCAAACCTGAGCAAAAACCCTAGCGCAGACCCCCGCGCAAACCTACGCAGAAACCTCCGCGCAGACCCTCGCGCAGACCTACTGTTACGGTCTTAAACTGACTTTACGACACCGCACCGGCTCATACAATAACGAAACGGCCGGCGCGGGCCGTAACTGACGAAATCGGGACGAAATATCTCCTAGGCCGCTACCCAGCCGCAACAAGTTAGGCCGAGCTAGACTTTCAGTGAAGATGGGCGGGTCCTTTAACGAGATTATCTGAGGGTAACGGCCAGAGGGTCGGTAACTAGCGGTAAAATAATGAGGGCGCCACCAAGCCTGTCTTAACTCGACTAACCGGGCCTGGGCGGTTAGACGGGGCGAAGCATTCAAGATACTCCGTCGATAAGAATTCTCATGAGCTGCAAGCTCAAATAACAATTTCGTGATCGCAAATACTGGAATGGTAATATTGGGACTCTTTGGGCCGAGACTGCGCAACCACTGGACCTACCTGCACGCTCTGATCTCTCACGTCTCGCCGTACACCAATCTTTACACTGTAAAAGGCGCTATCTGAAACAAAGCATGCACAGGTCGAATAGGAATAATACGTCCCTTAATTAAATATGCGTCTATTGGTCGATAACTACATCTGGGCAGCAAATAGTGCCGCCAAGCTTATGTTACTGCTTACGTTAAGCACCAGCTGATGGACGCGCTATGCTAGTAAACAACACACTATGGGTGGCCGGCCGCAGTGGGCTCGACACTTTACATATTAGAGTACAGTTTAGAAATACGCCCTCCGGAAAAGGGCGCGTTAGTTCGCGATAACAGACGCCGACCTGCAAAGGCAACGGGAGCAGTGTAGCTAGCAGCAAAGCACGACGTCGCACAAATGCGCGACGATTTAATTGAAGGCCTAACTCGTTAGGCAGCGGGGCAGCGTGACTGCAATATTTGACCAGGAAGAGGGGCTAACATAGCCTCACTAAAGCATGCGAATTTGGAATAGTTGCCAGCCCCTGCTACGTCGCCCACGCAGTCGTTGGCTGCGGTTAACACCTGATAAGCAAAGCACAAAGCCCTCGCAAACATAAACAAAGAGCTCGAACAGATTAGGGCGCCCCAGGCTCAGCACGGCGAAGCGTTGATTCCATTTATGTATTACTTACTTACTTACTTAATCCTGTAGCTCCATAGGGAGCATAGGGCGTCCTGGGACGTTTCTGTAGCAGGAGTAATAGTACAAGGTCGCTAGTCTTGCACTATCTTCTCACCTTCACGCATTTTTTTTTGTTTTTCGGTTAAGTTGAGTTGAATTGTCTATTTGGCCTATGGTATTATAGTTTCACACACACTTTCTATAATTCCTTTCCACTCCCTCTTATTATGCGCTACGGTTTTTAGTTCACTCCACGTTTTGTTTATTAGCCCGCACTCTGTCGTTATATTTATTTTCCATGTTATTGTTGGTCTCCCTTGTTTCCGTTTCCCCTTAATATTAAAGTCCAGTGCTTGTTTTGTAATATCCGTGTTCGGCTTCCTTAATGTGTGGCCTATCCAACCCCATTTTCTTCTTGCAATATATTTATCGATGGGTTCCTGGTTTGTGCGCTGCCATAATTCTTCGTTTGAGATTCTGTTTGGCCAGTATACACCTATAATTCTTCTGAGGCACTTGTTTATTACTACTTGTATTTGTTTAAGTTCTTTTTTATTAAATGACCAGGTCTCACTTGCATATAATAGGGTACTTTTAACATTTGTATCGAAGATACGCATCTTTGTTCTCAAAGAAATCTCTTTGGAGTTCCAGACTTTCCTCAACCTGCCGAACGCATTTTGCGCTTTGCCTATTCTTCTCTCTATATCTTTCTGGCATCCTCCACTATCATCAATTACACTACCTAGGTAAACGAATTCGTGTAGATTCTCGATAGGTTTTCCATCCAGCCTAATCTCTTCTATATTCTTCGTGTTAATTCTCATCATTTTCGTTTTTCCAGTGTTTATTTTAATTCCGATTTTAGCCACTTCATCTTTAAGTTTGTTAATTTTTTGTTGCATGTGATTAAGTCTTTCGGTTATGAGGCACATGTCATCGGCAAATTCTAAATCTTCTAATACCTTTCCGAACCTCCATGCTAGCCCTTTCCTATTATCAGTTACTTTCTTCATAACCCAATCAGTAGCAATCAGGAATAAAATCGGTGAGAGAATGCAACCTTGTCGCACTCCACATTCAATATTTATTGGTTCTGATACCCCCCCACTGTGTTCGATTGTTGCGCTGAAGTCTTGGTATAATAGTTTTATTATTCGGATAATCTTTTTTGGGATTCCATAGTCTTTGAGGATTTTCCATAACATTGATCTATTTACTTTATCGAAGGCTTTCTCAAAATCCACAAAACCAAAGTACATTTCTTTCTGCCATTCCATGCCTTCTTCTATTATTATTCTTAGGGTACAAATTTGGTCTGTGCAGGAACGCCGTTTTCTAAATCCTGCTTGGTTAGGCCTCAGGATATCATCCACCGTATTTTTTATCCTTTCCAATACTATTCTTGTTAACATTTTGCTAGTATCACTCAATAGTGTTATTGCTCTCCAGTTTCTGCATTGCGTTTTATCTCCTGATTTTGGTATCGTGATAATGCGCCCTTTCATCCAATCTGCTGGTAACACTTCTTGCGCCCAAATCTTTCCAAATAAGTGGTAGATAATCTCCGCATTTTCTCTAATTCCAGCTTTTATTAGGTCTCCTGGGGTATTGTCAATGCCAGCAGCTTTTCCATTTTTTATTTTGTTAATGGCCCCTATTATTTCCTCTCTTGTCGGTCTCTCTGTATTTATTTCCAGTTCTTCATATTCTTCCACCTCATCTGCTTCCTCCTCCTGCATTAGGTAGTCTTTGTATATTTCTTCGAAATACTCCCTCTACCTATTCAATATCTCCCTTTCCGTCTTTAGTTTATTTCCATTTTTATCTCTTATTTGTGTTGTTCGACCTTCTTTCCGTCCTGTTAATTTATTTGTTAATTTATACAGTGTATTCAGATCGTTTTGTTTTACTGCTTTTTCTGCTTCATTTGCTATTTCCTCATACTGGATTCTTCTGTCTCTCCGCGCACTTCTTTTTACTTGTTTATTTTTTTCTTTATAAATTATCTCTAACACCTCCTTATTATTCTGTGTT
Source organism: Agriotes lineatus (assembly GCA_940337035.1). Lineage (NCBI taxonomy): Eukaryota > Metazoa > Arthropoda > Insecta > Coleoptera > Elateridae > Agriotes > Agriotes lineatus. The sequence continues at coordinate 5,735 of CALNHX010011677.1, forward strand.
TGCTCTCTTAGCAATTTTAGTTTGATCTTCCTTCTTTCCTTTATTTTATCCCACGTTTCTTTCGACATCCAATCTTTAATCGGGTTCTTTTTTATACTTATTATCTCTTTTGCTGTCCCTTTCAGAATTTCTTTATATTTAATCCATAGTTGCTCAATATTCAGCCCATTCATATCAAGTTCGCCGTATTTTGTCTCCAATTGTCGCTGAAACTCGTTCTGCATATTTATTTTATTTTTTATTTTTTTATTTTTTTTTATGTATTAATCGGTACAATATAGCGAAGCTCGCGCACCTAACGTTACTGAATTAAAAGTTAGCACAAACGTAACACCAAAACATAGGCGCAGAGTTCTTTAGCTATTTAGGCAATGAAACGCGAAACTCGCGCACATGAACTTACTAGTAGGCTACCAAAATAGCGTCTTGAAGCATGGTGGCCTCAAACCGGCATTAAAAGCCGCGACAAGCAAGCAAGGGGCACGCATCCGCCCACACAAAGTTGAGCACAAAAGCACCACCGCTCGCACAAGCGACAGTTAATATGTTTAAATGGTTGTAATTGCAAATACCTTAGTCCGTAGACGGTCTATGAGAGTTGCGTGCAGTCAGTCGGTAGAAGGCGGCAGTCTGTGGCAGCTCAATCGCCAAAACACGGCACCTGGGGTAAACGGGCTGGAATCCGCCAAGATGGCGGCGTTAGGACGCTCTCCTGAGAGCACACTTACGGCGGCAAAGAGGCCTACTTCGTTCTGCCTAGAAAGATCCTCGAAAACAGCGAGTTGAAAAGGGAAAGCCCCCTTTCTCACAAACGCAGAACTGGCCCCGTGAAGCCCTTCACACACCTACGCTTTGGCCTAAAGACTTGCCACTCGCACAATCACACGCGACCTCTTAAAGGCGAAACAGTTTATGGCATATTCGCTGAAACAGCACGGGAAATAGGAAGGCTTTCACAGCAACGGTGCTAACAAACAACGGCAATTTACACAGCATTCGCTGAAACAGCACGAGACGGGGAAAAGGCTGGCGTCCCCGCCAATGGCGGGAACGCCGCGAAACGGCACACTCTGCGACTTCCTTGATCAACGGCGTGAGCTGAACTGCCCAAGCAAGCAGTGTTACGACCCCTGCAGTCGCGTGAGCCAAAACGGCGTTACCACGTGACTCTCGACAGCCAAGGGCGATGCGCTCCATAAAACAAATAAATTCCGGTAACGAAGACAGCCAATGGCGAGGCGCCTCAACGGCGTGATTTCTAGAAGGTTCGGAATTCTTGCGAGCGATAACACCCGGCTGCCAAAGTACCAGCAAAGGGGTGCTCCAACTGACGAGAAATACTGCGTTTGGGGCCAAATATGTGCAAAATCATTATTATGGAATTAGGCGATGGAGCCAAATAAGTAACTAAAAGGGTTTAGCATACGGGCACGCTGCCCTAAAGCCTAGGTGGCTAATTAAAATACCAAAATGACCTGACACTACGCAGACAACAATCACATCTGGTTTTTTTAGCAACTTTGCACATTCCCAGACGCTCACATCCGCAGGTCTGGACAGGTATTTTCTATAGTCTGCGCCTCCTTCTAATATTAGCTTTATTTACACAATTTCGAATGTGATTGTTTAGTTACAAAATGTTTTTAAACAATTTTTAGATTTTCTCTTATACATCTGATTTTTAACCATTCTAGATAAGTTTTTATCCTGCAAAAATAAACTGTCCCTCACCATTGAGTATCGTGTATAGCATCCTTATTAATTAGAGTATTTTTACTAATATATTGCACTGATCTAATAGCTTTTACTTGGCTTTATTTAATTCTTATTCTCAGGGTTTTATTTTAAAATTTTGATTTTAATCTTACCTTTTGGGTACAGTCTTTAGCATTGTAATAACCTTAGTTATTCGACTCTAATCGACTATTAAAATCAGATTAAGACATAAACCATGAATACCGGATATAGGACAATTGTAATTATTAGGTAATTAATAACTGCCTGTATCATGCGTTTAACAACTTTGTTAATAATATTTGATAAATACTTAATTTTAGTTAATTCAGTTTTAGATTAATATTACTGTCTGTTTATATCTTCTATAGTCTTGTATTCGTCAGATATCTCTGCTACAACTACGTTGCAACAAAAAACTGGACTATTTACGAATGATTTACAAATACCGTTGTAAGAAATCGAAATTCCAATGATAAAACTACACCACCACTCCTTTTAGGAACAATATTTTAAGCTGCTTTTTATTTTTGTAGTTATTGAATGCTTAATAAAAAATGTAGTTAAAACATATAGTGCTGTGGAACCCGGATTTCGTAAATATACTACCATAACATTCTTAAAGCCAAGGTGCTAACACACAGGTGTTTGTTTTTGCGATATTGATATGCTGAAGTTGCTGAATCGGATAAACTGAAAAATGTCGATTGGTTAAATATGATCCCTCACGGTTCTTTTATCGCTCTGTTTTGTATTATAAAATTCTGTGTTTAAGACTCCACCGTACTTATGTGTTTTAGCTTCCTACCATTTTTCAGTGCTGGAATTATATATGTGTATAAGATTGGCTAAAACTACATCAAACTTTTAACCTCCTAACTGAAGAGTATTTTTTACTAATATATATTGCTGTTCGATATTTGACCAGGCCTGGTTTGGCAGCTGCATTACAAATTTTCTGTCTGTCTGGCTGTCTGTCAGCAGTGCTTTCGAGTCTATATTAAAACAATCGAATCTAAAATTTGGGTCTTACGTAAAAGAAAACAATATGCAATTAAATGGTACTGCTGCTAATAGCGGTATAGAAACTTTTAACTCAGTTTACACTCCGAACTGTAACCTGTAAATCTCTACAGCATATTTCTTTAGGAACTTGCTTACTGCTAAAGTGAGGGATGCTGTCTTCTGTACATAAATTCAACAGCAAAAAGCAAAATAAATAACTATCGGTTCAATTTCGAGACTGTGTATTTAATAAAGTACGGGAAAAAACACGTAATATTTACATTCGGTGCTTACAAACAATGTTGAGGATTTCTCTCAATGTCTCTAAGACTCCAACACTTTTGTATTATATTAAATACTGTTTACTAACTGACTGTTAATAGATCATCCAGACAGAGATGACAACAACATCCGTAGCACAATAATTAGCTGATGTATAATATATATATTTGTAATAATATTATACATGTACGTTTTAGACAAAATAAATACAAGTATATTTACATTGTGGTTTTATTACACCATTGTGCTTATAAAATTGGTTACAGGAACACGTCAGGTTAGCCGAGCGGTCTAAGGCGCCGAATTTAAGGGGAACGTGGGTTCGAACCCCACACCTGGCAATTCTTTTTGTTTGTCTAACAGACATCAGTACTTGAAAAGTTTATTTCAAGATAATTTTTACAGATCATCGTCGCAAATTTCTCCAGACACTGATAATGGAGCTCATTAACTGCTTCAGCAAAAAATTTCTGAATAAAAGATCCATTCAATTTAGCGGTTGTGCAGATTTTTCTCAAACAATGGGCGTCATTGTTCAATTTTTACAAGTCTTGCAAATTTCTCGCACATGTCTGTACAAGTCTGAAGCTCCAGACAATAACATCCTGTTTATCTGATAATGGAGGTCAACAAAAATTCGTCCAGACAACAAAGACTTCATTATTCAAATATTTTTTGCAATCGTGCAGATTTATCAAACAGTGGACGCCATTGTTCAATTGGCAGACATCCTGCATCTACAAGTCTCAACAAGTTTGCATTGTGAGACAATGACTCACATCCTGTTGAGCCTGGGAATATTTTGATAAGCGTAGAAATAAAATTAGACATTTAGCCTCAAAATTCATCGTGAGAATCTTTCAAAATTAAACTTTTAACCCAAAAACTCATCGTGGCAATCTTGTAAAATTTCAAAATTACACTTTTAGCACCAAAAATTCATCGTGGGAACCGGAAGTGGACAAGGCCCACCGGCTAGGCACGTGACTTTGACCGCGTCTAGGCCCGTGACCTTGAAAAAAGTTCAAGGTCAAATGTGTCCCAGAACGCCCCTAAGTACACTACTCCCTTATACCGTTTACACAGTGTCGGGGTGCCTGGGGCACCGAGCCGCTGAGAGTATCTGCATTTTTTAATTCGGCGGAGGTACTTGAGGTAGTGGAACCTGTCTGGCTAGAACACTACCTCCGCTGTCCAGATGGTCAGCCAACCAAGTACTGACCAAGCAGATTGGTGCTTAACTTTTACAAGTGCCGTGAGATGTGCAACACCACTCAGCCGTACTGCCGGCAACACAGATTATCTTATATTATAAGCGCCGATGCCTCCGGTCGCCGGCCGCCGGCCGTCCAGGCGTAAGCAGGCGCGCGCACACGCTGCATGAACGGCCTGCATGCTAGCAAGTGGCGCGCGCGCACGAATGGCGAGACCGCATTTGTATTGTTAACGCTGGCAAGGCCGGACACCAGCCTAAGCAAGCATTTTTATTGTTAACCGTTTCTTTACGCTGGCAGGGCCAGACGTAGGCTGGTCACGAGTTCTAGTATATATATATATATATATATATATATATTATTACGAAGGTTTTCGCGGCTGATATGTATTAAAGGTAAACATTTCAGGGTGTCATACCGCTTAATAAATTCGAAGATTTCTCCAACTGGTTGAAGAACATCTTGAATGGCACTTGGAGTTGGACGACGTTTCGACGAAATCACATTCGTCATTTTCAAGTCCTTGTAGTAGTCCTGGTTTGGCTTCTAGTTATGCGGCAACACGACGGACTGTCAACTTGATGTACAGCTGACGAATGTGATTTCGTCGAAACGTCGTCCAACTCCAAGTGCCATTCAAGATGTTCTTCAACCAGTTGGAGAAATCTTCGAATTTATTAAGCGGTATGACACCCTGAAATGTTTACCTTTAATATATATATATATATATACAGTGTGGTCCATTAAGTGTGCAACAAATGGGACATTTTTTTATTAGTTGTAAAACCGAAATTTAAAATACGGCCAAAAATTAGTGCATTTTCGATAACCATATCAGATGCCCTTAGAATGGCTTCAAGTCGAACAATATACAGGGCAGGACAAAAAATATGAAATTCGTTCAAGAACAAAGTTACCTTATTTCAAAAAATATAGCAAAATTTTATTGAGAAAAGTTGTTTAGAATCAAAAGTTATGCTCAAATACAAAGTCACGGCCTCCTATTCAAATTTTGATTCTTTTTTTTGTAAAATTTTGTATTATCCCCGTATGATACATATTTTTATTATTCTGATTTTATTAAGAGTTTTTCATATGTAAATTATTATTAGTAAAGCATTTGCCTAGTTAAAAAGAATATTTGCGAAATCCTAAAGTTCTGTTAAATATCGTTGCAACAAACATGAAGTGGACGCTTACCTAAAAAAATATAAATCCAAGTAAATTTTACAAATACGCTTCAAGTTGCTAAAAGTTATTTAAAAGGGATGTGGTTGTGGCTACTTTAAATACATATAAAATCAAAATAATAAAAATATGTATCATACGGGGGTAATACAAAAATTTCCAAAAAAGAATCAAAATTCGAATAGGAGGCCGTGACTTTGTATTTGAACATAATTTTTAATTCTAAACAACTTTTCTCAATAAAATTTTGCTATATTTTTTGAAATTAGGTAACTTTGTTCTTGAACGAATTTCATATTTTTTGTCCTGCCCTGTATATTGTTTGACTTGAAGCCATTCTAAGGGCATCTGATATGGTTATCGAACATGCACTAACTTTTGGCCGTATTTAAATTTCGGTTTTACAACTAATAAAAAAATTTCCCATTTGTTGCACACTTAATGGACCACACTGTATATATATATCATCATAATCTGTAACCCCTTATACCGCTTACACAATGTCGGGGTGCCGGGCGCACCGAGCCGCTGAGGGTGTGTGCATTTTTAAATTCGGCGGAGGTACTTGAGGTAGTGGAGCCTGTTTGGCTAGAACAGTACGCCCGCTCTTCAGATGGTCACCCAACCAAGTACTGACCGAGCAGACTGGTGCTTAACTTTTACAATTGCCGTGAGATGTGCATCACCTCTCAGCGGTACTGCCGGCGATTATTATATTATTATGATTATGATTTATAATTTAATAAATAAATACACAGCCTACACATATTTTTATTTTTATTTGATATCAAAATTTTACTGATTAAAAGTAAATAATTATAACTGTATCAATGGGTTCATTGAATTCAGTGTTTTGCTCTTCTTTAGTATTGCGCACATCTGCAAGTTGGATAAATTATGGCTAGCTCTATTTTTCGGTAGACATGGACTCAAAATCTGGTTGGGATCACCTATTTGTTCAAAATAAAAATCCCCGTGATACGCCACTGGGCTGTGAAATTTAGAAGTAGCAAACACGCAGACTCGCTGCTCTGTCAATAATATCTATCAGCAAATCGATTCCACGTGCAGTTCATTTCAGTGTGATTATAGTGAATTTAAAAGCAAATCCATGAACAAATTAACAGGTAATTCAAATCTCGCGCTTTATTAAGCGTTCCTAATTGTGTTTTGTTTTAGATCGTTGGCGGCTTTCTTCGCAATTCAGATGTGTTCAACGCGTCCCTAGCATAACCTCAACTTATATTTTCACAATTTCTGGAACTAGTGCTCTATTTTGACGTATTGTGATACTGGGATCGGCTTCCTCTCATAGGGCTCGTTCCTCATGGTAAATTTCGTAGCTCTAACACGCTTATTTGCTTGGCACCACTAACCTGACCTTTCTTAGGCTGCGGCAACTTGCACGGACAGCTTCTCCTGATGCTTGCGGCTGGATACTGAACCCCTGGGATGCTGCAACTGCTGTGCTGGCCTCGTACACACCGGGCGGAACTGATGACACCCTCTCTCAGGCTCTGGACCTTTGTTGAAGCCCGCAACTGATGATCGGAAACTGGATCTGGCTGCCGATGTTGTCGGACCAGGTCACCGGAGAAAATATTTTTTATGTGATGGATTTTTACACCCACACTCTCACATGTGCACTGTAAACTGCTGATCACGCCGGTATAATTCTTTTTGATTTATTTTTACGGTAACTAATATAAAATGCAAATAAACTGGAGACGCAATTTGGCTTGTCTTGGAATTCATCTATTTCAATTGTTTTTTTGTTCATTAACAACAATTGCCTATCTGGCTACATAAAAACGGATGTTAACTGAATACAATGCAATTACTTATAATCTAATTTTACAACTTAATTTATAAAACTGTACATAATCTTACTTTCTAAATTATTGTTTGTTCATGTTTGCAATTTATCTAAGTTTTAGCGCCACTCACGAAGTTTTATTTTAATTGTCTGTTTACTCCTGTCATTACACTGACTTATTTTAATAAACACAAACATTGTCCATTTCCTGTAGTGTTATTTTCTTGCAGTTTTATAAGACCTGTCTGAATTTCACCAATCTTCAAATATCACTGCTCCCTTTTCTTCTAGCCTTATTCAATCTATTATTGTGCTCTTTTGCACTGTATTGGGAACATTCTGTCCTTTTTACCTTTATTTACAAAGTTCATCGAACTGTACTTATTCAATTAAACTGATATGTAAATTTAATTTTTGTAATACCTACTTGTTAAATATTTCTTTAAGGACTGTTTACTACTGCGTAAGCAACCTCTTTACGGCCCGGCCGTAAAAAGTGTCCGTAAAGACCACGGCCTGCTAAACTGTGTGCCAAACGTCAAAGTGACGTTTGTCACACAAATCCAGCAGCAAGCAAGCCTTCAACTCCACATAGAAGAAGGCGCAAAAAACTGCTATAACTCCTGAACATACGCTAAAATAACTTGCTCATTCAGAATCTTAACGTCTTTAGGAATATCTTCATCATTTTCTACAGATGTCATAAGTTACGAGCTGGTTACAACTTAAAACTGCTTACAACCATACACGAAATTGGAAATAACTGACATTTATAAACAACAGTTGCAACGTTCTACGCACTCTCAATCATTCTAAAATGTCATTACACAAACCTAGCGTTTTGATGAAAATAAATTAGAAAAATATAGATATGACCGAATTGTATGTAGGTATTACAAAAACTATTGTACAATACACGTCCGTTAGGGCCTTTACTGCCTCGCCAGTATTATTCGACTCGCTCTTCGAGCTCGTCTCACAAATTCTCTGGCTCGGCAATAAAGGCTATCCTAACGGACTTCTACTGTAAAATACTATAACCTGCATGTAATAAATTCCTTTAGTGATAGATTTGTTGAATTATTTGATTGGCTTTACTTTGCACCAACCTCTTAATTTATGTTAATTGATAAATCTGTTATTCTAATTCACGATTTGAGCTCTGCCTTATTGCCATTCATTCTAAAGTGATTTCATTTAATATCGGCAATGATTGACCGATGTAATCATAAATTAAAATTTCTAATGTGACTTCTTGCAGTTGCCTGCTTATCCCAGCTCTGTACTTTATTGACTTGCTTTAAATTATTGATTCTGCAAGGAGAGTTGATTAACGGGCTAAATACCATTTCAATATATGTGTGAACGTGAACATAAACAATACTGGTATTTAAAGGTCATCAGGCCGGGACGCATTTAAGCACAACGTACATGGCGCGAGCACCTACGCAGTAATGAACGGTTTTCATTGGTCAGCGCCGAACAACAGTACGGATTGCCGATAAGGTACTGACCGCACGTACGTTTTGCCAAATGGTGCCATGCAATTGCGTAAAGGGAAGGCGGCTAGGTAGGGCGGTAATATAGGTTCGGAATCGAGCTATGTATTGAGACAGGTACACAAATGTTAAACAAAAACAAACATTCAAAAAGTTGCAAAGTTAACAAATAAAAATTTGTTTCATTCGTTCATTTAATGACCACTGCATGGAATTTAGCATTTGCGACGTTGCTTTCCACATTTAGGGCGAGATTCTTTTTTCTCTTCTGATTTGTTCTTTTTGCCTCTTCAGCTGGTCTACCACTCGGCATTCTTTTGCTGCCTCTGGTAACATTAAGCCTTCTTCTGGCAGTGGAAGTTGGCTGAACTTTCATTGCTCCACGAGAACGTCTCAGAGGAATACTCCATCCCACGGAATTTAAAAAACTATCCCAGGCACTCCTAGTTGTAATGTTTTTAAAGCGCGTTGAAAACTTAACTACAGAAGCAGCAGAAGTGCCAAATTTCTCATGACGTTCCCTCATAAGAGTGATCAATTCATCCAACAAATTTTCCGGATCACATTGCACTTGACTCTCAATGCCAGATAATATGTTACCTGTGATCCCAACGTGAGACTGTTCGTCATTTTGACTCTTAAGGCATAATGACTTTGATGTGCTCGTATCATCCTGCGCTTCCACGGCAACTATCTTCAGCGGCCTCTAAAAATCTTTACTTCTAGCATTTTTTTCTCAAACCCAAGCGTACAATAAGAAAAAGATCATCAGTATCATTTGTTTCTGGGCCATAATTAAACCAATAATCCCCAGCTTGGCGTTTACAAATTTTGCCCAGACGACCAACAGGGCATGTGCAGTATCCAGTTTCGACATCAACCTGATATAACAAGTGTTCTTCGGTTTCGCTCTAGACACTGTATGTGAAATTGACAATTCTTAATATAATTTCTTTTGTTATGTAGGAGGCTTTCGATTGATATACCTTCGATGCGAGCTCGCTATTACACCTTCTGTTGGCAAAATTCTTTAGTCGTCTAATGTAATATTGTTCCATTGTGGTACAAGTGAAATCAACAAGGGGCACTACGTTGTACGATTTGCAACGAGAGAGTACAATATTACTTCGACACGAAGTGTACGAAGTATTTAAATTCCCTCATATCGAAAACCACTCTGAGTCCAATATCTCTAAAATTCGACTAATGAACCCACTATACCAAATCTTCGTTTCGGCTGTGCGGATCTTTTGGCGAAAGTCCCAGCCCACTAGATCCCTCCCTCGTATTGGGGGGTGCCTAAACGTGCTGTGCGGTGTACATATGTGTACACGATTACGGTCGCCAGGAACCTTTCTGAAGTCTTGGATCGTTTTCATACGATAGGTCCTCCGAAAATGAAGGCAACATCAACTTTTGAGGTATGGTCGTCGGCAAATTTTTTTTTTATAAATAACTTGTTCATAACATTGCATTGTACCAGCGAAACAGTGAGGCCAAGTATTCTTGGAAAGCACCGAAAGGAGCTTTTCTTAGGTGGGGTTACCGAATATTCTTTATATAGGCGAACACACACTTCTGAAAGATTGTTAGTTTGATACCCATGAGTTGTACCATCGCGATAAGCTAAAAACCAATCCTGTCGACGAGTCCAATATTTGGTTATGTATTGTAAGCAGGTGGGATATTTTGTTGCAATTTCCATATTGGTGGATCTCTCTAATGCGTCATCCGCTTTAGCTGCAGACGATGCTATTAAAATATTCTTGAAAGAATAATATAGCTGTTGGCGACAGTCTTTCGGTATATTAGGCTTTTTTTTCGAACAACCATCTCCACACCGACTGCGCAACATGAAATGAACAGAGATTTTTTCTTCGTTGTCTGGCTTGGACAAAACATTTTTTTCTGCGTTTTCTTTTTGGTACTGAAAAAACGCTTTTGGATTTCAATTTAGAGCATTGAGAGCAAAACGTACTCGCGATCAGTACCTTATCGGCAATCCGTACTGTTGTTCGGCGCTTACCAATGAAAACCGTTCATTACTGCGTAGGTGCTGGCGCAATGTACGTTTTGCTTAAATGCGGCCGGGACATTCGCACTACCGACTAAAATTTATCATCAGCCTGTTGTTCCCATGGCCGCGTTCTGAAATTACCTGTGTCGCTTGGTACATCACCAGCTGCAATTAATAACGCCCTTAGTAAGAGGATGAAACGTTACAAGCAGGTTAGGTTTTTCGTCATTCTGACACAAACGGACACAAAACCTAACCTCGAATTTAACATAGACAGCGTCACCAACAATACACTTCAGTACCGCTAAACGTATAACAAGTATCACAGTATTTTTAAAACAAATAGTTCGGAATAATTCTTTAATAAAATCAAAATAGTTCTTGTTCTTGTTCAGTATACAAAAAAAATTGTACGACACCCGGTCGGTGTTCGTGTTTATGATTTCGCTAGTTTACGTGTCTCGGCCTAGCTTATGTAAGCACACAGGTATATTAATTATGCATTATCACACATGTATTGTACAAAATGTTATCTACAACTGCCTAAAATTGAGAAAAGTGCATTAAAAGAAGTATCAGATCTGTCATTTTCAAAAATATTTGAGGCAAATGTCATTATGTCATTCATTTGACACTATTACCTAACGGAAATAGTGTCAAATGAGTGACGTAATGAGATACTTATCCCACTGGAGTAGGTAGATAAAAACTTATTTAACAAACAAGTGTGTTAATAAGGGCGATTAATAATCGAAATATTTTAAAGTGTGAGCGCTAGCGAGCACGTCAATTGCTGAGATTTGCCGATTAATGCACCAGTTAGTTACAATATTTTTTCGTTGATCGTATCTTATTAAATTGGAGAAAATGTTATTTTGCTGCATGACAAAAATTTGACACTTAAGAGTTTTGACATTCATGGTAACTTTGATTTCTCATACTAAAATTGTTTATTAATAGAAAATCGTCAATCAATAAGAGTCATTAATAAATGATTTTAGAAAATAAAAAAATTATTCATTAATAGGCGCTATTGATGAACGATTTTGTATGCATTAACGAAACCCATAAATAAAGATGAACGGAAAAAATGTTAAGTAAATTTTCAAAGGTAGGTTTTCAATAGGGAACTTCTACTGAAATACGACCTTGAAACAAGTGAGAGAAAAGTTCTACCCTAGTGTTGTCTTTTGCTACCAGTGACACCAATATAATGGCAAGAATAACTCTAAATTACTAGTTACTATTGAATGTTACTAGCATATATCTAATACTTACTATATTGCTAGCGGCTGAGTGGGAAACTCACCTAGGAAGTGAGACAGACAACCAACTCTTCAATGTACAATGGTGGGCTGTGCGCAAGCGCGGAGGCGTGGTCCGCCCAATGGGGAAGTGGTCAAGTTTAAAATTCGCTTCTAAAGGCGGAGTTCGAATTCTCACGCATGCGCACGAGACGCGTTATACTCTAAAAGTGAAACTATATCGGCGCCGTACTGATTTCGGGCGTTCCGAGGCCCTACTAGCAATATATGTGCATTATAAAATTTTATATATGGTTACTAGTTAGGTTGGCATGTACAAGTACATCAGAACCTGACTTTCAGTCATAAATAAAGCACATAGTGTTTTATTTATGCTACTTCTATAGTAAATAACTATTATAGTATCAATTAAACAACTAGTAATAAAATAATTTAAAGTTTATTATAGAAAAATACAAGTAGAAACAATCAAGTAACCAAAGGTTTCTCAAAATTGACCAAAAACAAATCACACTTAAATATATTTGATATCAGCGGTAACATGGAAATCTAAATTGGTTTTGCTAATAACTATTAAAAAAGTGTTGATCCTTTAGATTGCTCGTTCAACATGGATACGCCCCTTAGCAATTCGTTTTGTCAATATTTCCTCCCTTCCTGTCAATCTAGATCTACCCGCAAGAAATGGGGGTATAAGGAATTTATAGTTGTTTTCATTACCACAAAACTCTAACCATAAAAAACATTTTGCGAGGTTTGTTTTCGGTTTAGGAAATGGATGGTATCGCAGCGTTTTCAACTTCGTAGACTTGGATGTGTTACTACAATCTTTGTAAAAGCATTTCGGCATTTTGTGGTATTTCTAAAAGCATAAAATGAATGATAACCCATCACTACTCTTTCACAACTAGCAAATAACAAAAAATAAAAGTATGTATTGAGTTCAAGAACTTACTTTAACGTAGTTTATGCAAATTTCTTTTAGTGGAGTATATGGTGGAGGAATAAACAATTTTAGTAAAACACACGAAACAGGCTACTGGCGGGATTACAAGGAACAGAATCAGAAAGCACAGAACAACAACGAATACAGAAAGTCAGGTTATATTGTATTTGTACATGCCAACTTAACTAGTAATATTCAATAGTAACTAGTAATTTAGAGTTGTTCTTGCCATTATATTGGTGTCACTGGTAGCGAAAGACAACACTAGGGTAGAATCATTCTGTCTCATGCTATCTTAAATAGAAGTCCCCTATTGCAATTTATTATTCAGGTTTTAAGTAAATATGAGCATCAATCATCAATAATAATATTAGAGAGTTACCCTAGTACGAAGGAAACAAGATGCTGTGACTAAATTTCAAATAAGAATGCAGTAGATGGTGCTCTGAACTCAAACTCAGTAAGGTTACTAAATCATAAAGGTACCGCCAACTGTGCAAACATATATCTTTTGTCTCTTTTAATTTGGGGTTCCTGTCATTAGTGTCTCACTGTCACTCTCACTTTCTTACAATGCTCTGTCCTTTTTAATTTGGCGGAACAAAATCTTGGAATTGAATGGCGGTACCTTTATGTATTTAGTGACCTTAAAACTCAGTTTTACTCTAGAAAAATATAAGTTTGTGTGACTGCTCATGCTTATAATAATGTTGAACAGAATTGCCTGGATGCTGATCAGGTTTCTGTTGATTTGCGCTGGTTCTATCCCTTAAGCACATAAATGAGACTGCATTTATGTTTTAAACCAATGTAGTCAATGGTACTTAAAAGGGACGATAGTAAACTACTCTGAGGGACGCAGCCTCACGTCCCAATAATATTATGGCTTGGTATCAGGGTAGCGACGTAGTGAATGAATGAGGCATTAGATGCAGATTGTTTTATTACGAAAATAAACGTTATATTTATACAAAACGAGAATGCTTAACTAAGTAACATATCAAAGTTCAATTATTGTGTAGATTACTAGAGCGCGTTTAAAGGTACGAAGTAGCAATTCAGCACTGTAAGCGGATTGCATTTCCGTGTGTGTTTGCAAGCCAGAGCGGTGAACTTGGGTTTGGTAGGTCGCTTACGGCGTGAAATGCTAAGTTGCAGTTTGCTCCGGTCTTTAAACTCGATGCTTGCGAAACAAGATTGGTTTTTAATATTTCGTAAATGTGAACTGAAATTTGCCTGTTTAATTCAAGATTAAACAGATCTAAATTAAATATAAACTGGCGAAATTATGAAGTAAAACTGGAGGTTAAAACTGCTTGTTTATGAAATCAGAAGTACATTTAGAACTTCTGACTGGATTTCGTAAATTTTGTTATTAAAATTTATGTGTGTTTAAATCAAATTTAAACATATTGCCAATTTTAGGCTGAAGAAAAAGCAAAAGAAAAAACTATATTGTTTCTTCCACATTAAGAGTTTTTAGAGGATATTCTTCTACGGCTGACTGGCGTTGCTTGGGTTGATGCTTCCTTCGGTTGATCCTTTTCCGAATGCAGTAGAAGGCTCCTATTAGAACAGCCCCTCCCAATAGACTGCCTGTGATCCCGCTGGATAGATAGGATTGGTGGCGGATGGTTTTCCATGTAATGTCTTTTAGGTGCTGCTGGAATTCCAACTGCGAAGATTGTAGATCCTCGAAGTGGTCTGATTGTTGTAGTACTGGCTCCTCTGCAATTTCTGAAAAGGAGTTGTGTTATCGTGTCGTTGAATACGTTGCCAATTGGTTTGGAACATCCCGACAACGTCCATCTGCTGCCTCTTCCTTTGGAGACGAACATTATATGGGTGAGTACTATAATTAATAGCACTCTTGCCGAGGTTAGCTGTTTTAGAGGATGCCGCATCGGTATTCCACATTGCGTGTTTTCGGTAAATTCCCTCGCAGACTTTAAGACTTTAATAAGCCGTCTTCTTGATTCCATCTTCTACGAGGGGCTAAGTGCTTAGCATTGTGTTTATTGTTTTCTGAACTTATTTCTTGAATCCACCTTCCATTGGGGGAGAAGTGCTTGGTACCGGAATTTTCATTTTCTAACTTGTTGGCCGCCATTTCTTGGTCCCACCCTCCACCGGGTGCTAAGTATTTAGTGAACTCGGAGGTTTGCTCGCTTGCTGCATTTCTTGATGCCATTTCTTGATCCCACCCTCTACTAGGTGCTAAATGTTTAGTGAACTCGGAGGGTTTCTTGTTTTCTACATTTATTGCTGCCTTTTCTGGGTGCCACCCTCCAATGGTTGTCAAATTTTCAGAGGACTCGGAGGGTTTCATGTTTTCTATAATTCTTGCTGCTTTTTCTGGGTTCCTTCCTCCACCGGGTGGCACATTTTTGGTGGACTCGGAGGATTTCTCGATTGCTGCAGTTATTGCTGCAACTTCTTGACTCCATCCATCGCTAGGTGCGAAGTTTTTATTGAACTCGGAGAGTTTCTTGTCTGTTGTAGTTATTGCTGCAACTTATTGGCGCCATCCATCGCTAGGAGCTGCTGTAGAAGCATCTGGAGGAGTTCCAACGATTTTTTAGTGTCCTACAATTTCCTTTTCTTTGTGTCCATCGACTTCGTGAATGGAAACTTCGTGAATGGGAACTTCGTGAATGGGAACTTCGTGGATGCGGACTTCGTGAATGATTTGTTCGTGGCCTGCAATTTCTGGACTGCATCCACTGCTTGGAGCTGCTGTAGGAGTTTCAACGATTTGTTCGGGGCCTGCAATTTCCTTTTCTTTCTGTCCATCGACTTGGTGAATGGAAACTTCGTAAAAGGGAACTTCGTAAACGAGGACTTCGTGAATGAGGACTTTGGAAACTCCATGCACTTGCTCATTTTTTGTGGTGCTATTTTTTCATGTTTGAGGATAGCTGGACGTTCAACTGCCGTATTCTTTATATTGGCAGCTGCTATCGCTCGTTCTTCCGTTGTAGGATCGGTTGTTGATATTTTCTTCACCTGCTGGATTGTTACTCCTGGGATGGATCCATTTGATGAGGGATGAATCTCTTTGACTGTCTCAATAATTGTTTCCTTGCATACCTGATCTTCTGCGGGAAGTTTTATTTGTGTGGGTACTTCTTCTATGTCCCAGAATTTCTGCAACTGCTCGTCTTCTGTAATTTGCGACGATTCGCCAATCGTGGTATTGACTTTAATGCTGTTGTCCCGATGTTGATTGATTTGAGCCACTGCTGTGGCTAGTAGCACTTGGCTCTCTTTTGCGCCTAAATTGTCGGTAATGATAGCTGAATTTGGCTTCTCCTCTGAAGCGTTGGAGGTCTGCATGGCTGCTGCGTAAGCTGATGTCCTCATCTTCTGAGCAGGTAGCGGCCTTGATGGTGGCTGTGCTTTATGAAGCAGAGTATGATGCGGATAGCCACAGATTTTACAGTTGAAATAAGAACGACATGATATATTGGAATCATGTCGCAAGCATCGAAAGCGCAATCGATTGGTTCTTACCATTTGTTGTTTTTCATTTGTGGGTAGCTTTTGGAATTGACCACAGTTATCGATGTGATGATCTCCATGGCACAGCTTGCAATTAAGAGAAGCATAACTCTTCTTTGGTCTTTCCTGTATTGGTTTTTTAATTCCATCAATGGCTTCCAGGGGCTGGAGCCGCTTTTGCAAGAAAGCCATTAAATTTTGGTGATCCTGAACTTCGTTGGGGCACTGAAGCGACTGTTCATATAATTTGTTGGTTTCAGGATCCCATTTTCTAGCGATAGCCCTGTTGATCCATGGACCCCAACTGTCCATGGAGATGCTTAAGTTCTTGATTGCCTCCACACATTCCTTGATGGAGTCATGCACTCTTTTCAACCCTTGGGCTGATTCTTTGGAGAGGATCGGCAGATCGAAGATGGTGTCTAGCAATTTTGTTAAAATAATGCGATTATTTTGATACCTTTGTTGCAACAAATTCCAAGCGGTGTTGTAGTTGGCTTGGGTAACTGCTAGATGCTGGATCAGTCGGCTGGGCTCTCCCTTGACATTCGTCTTCAGATGTTGCATCTTGATGACATCGTCCTGGTTCTGGTTGTCATCTACTAATTTAATGAATAGGTCCTTGAAAGTGGCCCATTCTTCATAATTTACCTCGTATATGGGGATTTTGACTTGAGGAAGCGAGATAGCTGCTGCTTGCTCGTTCCTTGTCGGTGCTTGCAATAAATTAATTAAATATCTATACTTGTTTTCCAACGTAGTATATTCAGGACTGAAGTGCATTTGTTCTGAAGCCATGTCATTAGACATAACTTCTTCGTCCATATCGATCACACGATCCCATTTTTGTCTTAGTTCCCTCTTCGTGATGGCGGGCCTTCCTAATTCTTGTGCTAGTTCGGCGTCGTCCATCGCTTGCTTAAGAATTTGTATTCGAATCTGCAATTTTCGGATACGAACCTTTTGCTCAGGATTTTCAATTATTTACTCTTGCCTCCTAATTCCGGAAGGGTTGAGAATACTTAGCTGCCCCATTTGCGGACTTCTGTCTTCTGGCTAGCAGAGTCCTCATATCTTGAGAAATACTTGCGTTATTGCGCGGATTCTTCTTGGGCGACAGCTAACTGATTGGATTCTTCCATATTATTAGCCATTTTTGGGACCTGGGTGGTTGGCAGATGTTGACTTCCTCTTTTGGATGCTTATGACCCTTGGGATGTGTTTGTTCTTAGTTGGAGACAGATCCGGCTCAAAGGACCATGAACAGAATTGCCTGGAGGCTGATCAGGTTTTAGTTGCTTTGCGCTGGTTCTATCCCTTAAGCACATAAATGAGACTGCATTTATGTTTTAAACCAATGTAGTCAATGGTACTTAAAAGGGACGACAGTAAACTACCCTGAGGGACGCAGCCTCACGTCCCAGTAATATGGCTTGGTATCAGGGTAGCGACGTAGTGAATGAATCAGACATTAGTTGCAGATTGTTTTATTACGAAAATAAAAGTTCTATTTACACAAAACAAGAATGCTTAACTAAGTAACATATCAAAGTTCAATTATTGTGTAGATTACTAGAGCGCGTTTAAAGGTACGAAATAGCAATTCATCACTGTAAGCGGATTGCATTTCCGTGTGTGTTAGCAAGCCAGAGCGGTGAACTTGGGTTTAGTAGGTCGCTTACGGCGTGAAATGCTAAGTTGCAGTTTGCTCCGGTCTTTAAACTCGATGCTTGCGAAACAAGATTGGTTTTTAATATTTCGTAAATGTGAACTGAAATTTGCCTGTTTAATTCAAGATTAAACAGATCTAAATTAAATATCACGATCACGATCACGATCTGCCTATTTCAATCCACTGCTGGATGTAGGCTTTTCCCATTTCATGCCATTTCCATCGATTGTGAGCTTTTCTCATCCACTGAATTCCTGCCCTTTTCTTAATATCGTCTCTCCATCTCGTTGTGGGTCTCCCTGCATTCCTGCGTCCAAGTCTAGGCCTCCACTCTAAAAGTAGTTTAGTCCACCTATTGTCAGTCCTTCGGGCCACATGACCAGCCCACCTCCACTTCAATTCGGCTACCCTCTCCATTACATCCGTAACTTTGGTTTGTTCTCGGATCCATTTGTTACGTTTGCGATCAGTTAATTTGATGCCTAGTATGCTTCGTTCATGAGCTCGTTGTGCTCTGGATAATTTTTGAGCGTGTTTTTTTGTAAGACTCCACGTTTCAGCCCCATAGGTGAGCACAGGCAGAATGCATTGGTCATACAGTTTTCTTTTTAGAGTATTGGGTATTCCTGATGCAAAGGTGTTCTTTAGCTTGCCGAATGCTGCCCAGGATAATCTAATTCTCCGAGAAATTTCTTCACTCATGTTCTCTTTTTCTGTGGTGATTTTCTGTCCTAAGTATATGTAGGATTCGACTCTTTCTAGAGGCTGACTGTTGAGAGTTATATTGACATGCGTGTCTGCGTTTGCCATTACTTTTGTTTTACCGATGTTCATCGTTAATCCGACCAATTTAGAATGGTTGTCCAATTCCGTAATCATTTTTTGCAGTTCCACAGGGTCATTGCTTATCAGAAGAATATCATCGGCGAACCGTAGATGGTTGAGATATTCGCCGTTGATGTTTATACCCTTGTTTGTCCAATCCATTTGTCTAAAGATGTTATCAAGGGCTGATATGAATAGTTTGGGAGAGATCGTGTCACCTTGCCGTACCCCTCTCTTTATAGGAATTGGGGATGTTTTCTCCCAGAGGACGACATGCATTGATGCCTGCGAATAGATGTTTTCTATTAGTTTTATGTATCTACTGTCTATGCGGCATTTCGCGATAGCGTTCAGTTCATTAAATATAAACTGGCGAAATTATGAAGTAAAACTGGAGGTTAAAACTGCTTGTTTATGAAATCAGAAGTACATTTAGAACTTCTGACTGGATTTCGTAAATTTTGTTATTAAAATTTATGTGTGTTTAAAACAAATTTAAACAATGTCGTCTTATATAATTCAAATAATTGTTCCATGCCAGCCTGTTTTATTATTCATCATTTATGGGTTTTCCTGTTATATTTTTAGGATTCATACTGAATGTCAAATTGACAATTTTGAAAAATACTTGATTTTCAGATGGTTGTAATGATGACTTTGTTTCGAACAATCACGACCATAGCTATGATTACTACTTAGTTGACATTGACAGCTGCAGCTGAAATATTAAATTTCAAATAAGGATGCAGTAGATGGCGCTCCGAACTCAAAGTTAATTTTACACTTGGAAAATATAAGCTTGTGTGACTGCTTGTGTTTACAATAATTTCGTCCTATATAATTCAAATAAACGTTGTAGACCAGTCTCTCTTATCCACTATTTATCGGTTTTCCTTTTATATTTTTAGGATTCATACCAAATGTCAAATTGACAATTTTGAAAAGATATTTAATTTTCAGATGGTTTAATGGTGACTTTGTTTTGACCAATCACGGTTATAGTTATGATTACTACTTAGTTCCAAGTACTTACTGCATGCTTATTTGAAATTTAGTTATAGAGTGAACAAATAGTAGTCGAATTTACATTAATAGTTATTTAACCAACAAGTGTGTTAATGAAGGCGATTAATAATCGAAACTGTTTAAAGCATGAACGAGCGATAGCGAGTGAGTGCCTTTAATAGTTGAGATTATTAATCGCCCATTAACAAACGAGTTGATTACAAAATTTTTTCGTTGGCCGCAAAATCTTTTTTGTGGCGCAAAATTTGATTAATACAACTAACCTCCATGCCAAATATGATTAAAACGTCAAAATCACAAAAACAGTTAATTAATGAAAAAGAGTGTATTAATCAAAAACAGTGTATTAATAGATCTATTAATCCATCCTTTTTTAAAAAACAGTTAGTTAATGAAAAAGAGTATTAATCAAAAAGAGTGTATTAATGACGTCTATTAATCCATCCTTTTTTAGGAAAAATAATTTATTAATATTGAAATTAACAACCGGTCAACGAAAAAACAAATTAAGTGTACGCAGTTTTTTCTGTCCGTTGTGACCGTTGGTTAATCTTCCGTTACGCTATAAAAGAGCCAGTACGCGTCATTGAAATGCCAATGTTATGATATATGACAACAAATTTCCCTAGTGCAATTTTGACTTTGTAACCTAAATAATGTCATTGTTTAATTTTAGTAAAAAATTGTGGACAGTGCACCAAGAAATGCAAGCGACTTGTGATATAATCAAAAAATTTTAAAAATCCAGTCATGTCATTCACCAGTGTTGTAAATGTAAACAGAAAAATATCGCTAAGTACTGTTGCATTTACAAGACGATTAGGGCTGCTGCAAACTTTTAAAAATAGACGTTTTATATCAACAAGTATTAATTGCAGTCAGATAAGAAACGATGATACACCTGCCCATATATTTGATCGAAAAACCAAACACCTTCAACGAGAACGGGCAGCATCTGCTACAGACGTTAATTTGTATGACTACGTTAAGGATGAAATTGGATATAGACTAGCAGACCGCATATTTGATATCAAACGAAAATTTAAGCTTGCTGCTGATATAGGTATTACTTCGTATGTATATCTTTATATTTAAATATTTAGTATGTCTCATTAACACAATAACTTTTCGCACTTCCTGTTCATGTTGTTTCATTACACCTATTAAACAAAATACTGCTATTGTGTAAGTGTAGAAAAAATATACAGAATACATGCGGTATATTAGGCAGGCAACTAGTAAAATAAGAAATTGTATACTTGTATTTTATGTTTCACACTTTCACCAAAGGTAAATTTACGTGTAAATTAATTAATGTAATATCTTTATTGATATGGAAGTAGGTATCAATAATAATATGTTTTTAAGTAGATTACTTTATACCTTCTTTAAATGATGAAAACTAAACGAGATCGGTATGCATTTCATAGGTGAAAAACTGTAAATGTTACGCAGGGTGTTTTTTTTTATTTTGCCGAAGAGATCTCGAAAACTTTAGTAGAAAGAGAAACAGTTTAAGTGAGCAAGGAAGTGTAGTTTTATGAAAATCATATAACACTAACATATCTACTTGTTTTTTGTGAAAAGCGTACCCTTAACTGGATTTTTGCAAATACGTAACTGATTTTTTTCATTTAATTCTTTTATTGTTTGACTCATGGTGAATAGAATACAAGGTGTAACGTTCCGCAGAATGAATGCAATGTGGACGGAGCCTCAAATTCAACCAATAAGGAATAGGCCTACAAAGGGAACGAATGGTAGTACTGAAGTGTATTGTTGAAGACGATGTCTATGTCAAATTTGAGGTTAGGTTTTGCGTCAGTTTGTATCAGACTGCCGAAAAACCTAACCTGCTAACTTCAAATTTGACATCGAGTGACAATGCCAGCAACAATATACGACCACGGCCATGATGGATTTCCTGTGTAGGCCCATGGGGGATTGGTTGACATCTCCCCTCTACTTTCTGAACGACTGCGCATCTCCGGGAACATTTCACCTTGTATTCTTTACACCATGGTTTGACTTAGAAATTGAGTGAACAAGGACTTTGACCATATGACCACAGCAGTCGGTGTCTAAGATATCTGGTACTGTATGATCGAAAACTTTTATCCTCTAGAGGGCTGTGGAATTATTTTTTCAAAAAATTTGGTTGGCAGTCCTGGTAGTAAAAGTCACATTGGCATTTTATATCTGTCAGTTTAAGGTTATGTCAGGATTGTCATTTTTACAAATACAAACATTTTTATTGAATACATAAAAATGTTAGTAACAAAAACAACTACAGCTATTCAATCAAAATGATTTGCTGCATTTTCCATACACAGCACCACTGACATTAAACATCCTGTAAAAGTTAAATTTATCTGTCAAAATTGTATAGGTGATATTATTAAGTAGCGTTACTCATCACTGCCAACATAAATTCAATTTTAGAAAAATCCACAGTCCTCTAAAGAAAAGTTTTCGATCATACGGTACTCTGCATGCCTAGACTTTGTCCATTAACAAACAAACATGGAATAATTTTACTTAATTTTATGCTTAATTAGACCACATAATTGATTTTTAAATGTAGTTAGTCAGTTTAACATTATAACCATGGTATTTTACAGATATGTTTTATACAGTGATATACAATTTGTTAGGGTAAATTCTAAACGGCGATTTTAAATTATTTATGTGGGTGTGACCAGTATCCACGCAATTGATGTTTATCTTTAATTTGACTTATTTAATTAGTGGTGTGACAAGGATATAAATTAAAGTCATGTGATGGTCAATCATTTACGATCTCTCTTAACAAAAAAGCAGATTAGCATATTGAAAGTCAAATGGATCTATGAAAAACCATTGAAGCCTGAGGAACAAATGGTAGTTGCAAACGAATTCTACCTAATATTTGCAAATAAAGTTAAAACTATATTTATACAATACTTTATAGTAATATGGTGTTTTACTAGTTTGTTTTAAACAAGTAAACTGGGTTGTTACTACGTTGTTCACATCATAATCCACATTGTCCTTGACGCTGTGGGTTAGTTAACTTGTTTACATCGTAACCCAGGTTAGCTTTAAAACCGTGGATTATAATAAATAACCCACACATGACTTTGAAGTAGAGATCGGATTTATATGCCGTAAAAAACCACAATATAAGTTTTGTTTATGCGCTTAAAAAGTGTCAATACATGCGGTGAAAATGTTCAAATGTAGTAATATATGCAAGTAAATAAAAAAATATGCTGAAACCAAAATTTTATTTATTTTCCACTTTTTAAATATTTTTTCCTTATACGCAGATATTAATGATTTATTAACATTCTAGTTATAGTATATAAAAGTAAAATAAATATTTTGTTGAACACTAAGTTGAATTGCAATAAATGACAAGAAGTTTGTTTATATTGTTAACTGTAAAATTGTGATGCTTGTTTGAAAGAATATTTTTATACATAGAAAAAGATCGCTCCAAGTCACATGACGTGATAGGAGCATATTTCATTACAGATATTTCTGTGGGGTTCATTTCAAAATCTCGACGGCAATTCCCCACAAAACTGCACAAATGTTTTTAAGTTTTTCATACCCCAGATTTCGATTCAAAACATTCTCAAGTTTGGTCATCATTTTATTGCCTATAGCGCCAGGAACCAGTTTTAATTTGTTTGCAACATTTTCTGTTATTTTCAGAGCGTCAGTCAAGAACATCTGAGATGTTCCCAGCTCCTTTATTGCAGATGAAAATTCGGAAAAATGCTTTTTAATAAAAGCCAATTATTGAGGAACAATCTTATTCGAAACACATTTCTTGCAGTTTTTAAGAGCTGCCGATTCATCCCCAAAATCAAGAAAACATTTTTTGAGTGCCGGAACCGTAATGGCAACGAAACAAAATTATGCATGGTTTTCTAAATACAGATTGAGAATTTAGCGAAAATATTGATTAAATATGCGGTTATATGCAATTATATGGACAATAATTTTTTGTGCCGCAAAAAATCAAAATATTAAGTTATATGCGAAATAAAACTTGGTATTTAGGTTTCTTTTAAAGAGAAACGGATAGTTTTGATTCACTAGCTGCATCTAGCTCGGCAAATAAAACATAAAAATTATAAATCCGGTCTCTACTTATAAGTACGTAACTCATTCCTGTGGCTTATAAATATTTTAGCTCGCTCTCAGTTAATTTGTCACTTCAACTCTTCACAACTGTGAATACAAAATGCATGCTTTTTTGTATTTATTGAGTTGTTAGATAACAATTTTGTATGGCACAGATGTGTTATTACAAATAATTCACTCGAGAAAAGATCCCTTGAGGCTTCAACTTTTTTCTGATGGACTATTTGTATTTGTACCGTAAATAACTATTATAGTTCTTCTAAGGAAACTTCCATTGCGTGTAGACGACAAAATCCGTACCAGCATAATAATATCCAATTTTTTGCTTACGACAAAAAAACCATATAATTAAGATATAAAGTTGGCTGCTCTGACTGCAATTACACAATTGTCCTTTTGATTTAAATTGTATTAGCGGTCAAAAGTGACAACTCAAGTTTTTTTTTGAGAAATAAGCATTTGCAAAGTCGTATAACGGTACTTGATGCTTCGTTAATAACATATTTCTAACAA